>JANKKI010000446.1:422500-642500 GCA_025175665.1 Cinchona pubescens
TTAGACTACTAGTTAGTCTAAACCATCCATCACAAAGAAAATCTTTTCAGATTTTTGAAAATAAGAAAACAACTACACAAAATGAAAATCTTTTTGTTTTCCAAATGGGTGAAACAACTATACAAGAAAACAAAAGGCTTCAATCTAGTCTTCCAACCAAATTACATCGATATCACTGAAAATCAATCCCCGGCAACGGCGCCAAAAACTTGATGCTTTACACACCTAGTTATAGATTTATAAAAAGCCTAATTCCTACTACTAACTAGGTGGCATCCCGCAAGTATACGGTTGTCAACTAGAAGCAAAGGGAAGTAGGGATCGTACCCACAAGTATTAGTCGATGATTACCGGTTATATGGTTAGATTACAAGTTGAAGCGATTGATTAAGAGAAGAGATTTAACTAAAAGTAGAACTAAAGAACTAAGAAAGCAATTTAAAGACTATCTATTGGAATAAAGTAAAGACGTTAACTAAGAAAGCTTGTTTAAGAAAGTAAGTAAAATGGAAGCATGTAAAAAGAAGTCATTTTTTAGAAAGCAATTAAAAGGGAAAAATAACTTAAAGAAGCAATTGACTATAATATAGACTTCTAATTACCACTAAGAAATCATAAATAATGATAGCACATAAACTATTCTTGAAAGCATGTAGAAAGAAAGCACTTTTAGAAAGCAATTAACTAGCCCAAACTACAAATTAACATTAAGGAAGCACAATTAAGGAAAACGCATTAAGTAATCTAATAATTAAACTAGGAAAGCAAGTAAAGAAAGCAATTACATGAAAAACCCATAAACCAATCTATCCCAATTAACCAATCTAAACTACAAAATTATCACTAAAAAAAGCATTTTAAAGAAAAGCCCATAAACTAATCTAACAATTAGTCTAAGAAAACAAGTAAAGGAAGTAATCAGATTAAAGCAATTAAACTAATTAACTAAAGGAACGTGAAATTAAATCTGAACTAAAGAGTTCTAACACAAACAAAGCACTTACAACTAAAAAGCTCCAATTTTTAGCTTGGATTTGAAATCTACAAGAAAGAGAAGTCCTAATCTACTCTAATCTAAGAAATCCGTCTCTCCCCAAATGGGGTGGAAAAAGGAAGAGAATTACTCTCTAATCTAGCCTAGTTCTACTAGCTAAGTTCCTTCCTCAAATGAGGTATAAAAGGGGTAGTATATATAGTTGCTAGGGTAGTGGGATAATTATGCTGAAAGATCAACCCCAAAAAAGTCAGATTTTGCTCCAGCCACCTCCAGATTGCGATCTCAAACTAGAGATCGCGATACGGACTGAAAATTCTGAAGTGTAGCACTTCATAGTTTTGCTTCCAAAATCTTCATCTGACGTCCGATTAATGCGCCATTTTTGTTCAAGCGGCCCTATTACAAAGGAGAACATTATTGTCTGTAATGAATACTTAACATAACACCTAAACATATAAATAAAATTCTCACAAATAGGCCAAGAAATGAAGGACAAACAAAGACGAACAAAAACTTAACTCCCAACGAAGTTAGGTCAAAGAAATTATCACCTAAATAAGTACTTGAACACTTAATAAACACATACTAACACGTATAAACAAAAATAGATAAAAACACACACGGAAATACTAAAAATTCTTGAAACTAGGAGCAAAATCATGAAGTTTAGGGTAGATATGACTCTAGTTTCCTTGAGTTATCACACCCCCGAACTTAAGTTTTTGCTCGTCCCGAGCAAAATAAAAGACAAGAAAATGAACAGAAAAAATGAACAACACAAAACACATGGCACCAATCACAAGACACAACATACTATGCGCAGGATTGTCACACAAAAGTTGAATAATGGATGTAGTTTGAATAGTTAGGAGACCTCTCAAGGGACCTCGAAGACCGTATGACAATTGAACTATTTTAACTAGTCATTCCAAACTTTTCAACTTTTCCAAAGAAAATGAGTTCAAATGCCAACAAAAGGTTTAAAATAACCATGTGTTAACCATCATCAAAAAGGTTTTTCAAAAACAAGTTCCATTCATTTCAAATATACTGTTGCTCAAATCAAAAGGATTACAACATTTTTCAACCATTTCTTCAGACAGACGAGGTCATATGGAAATAGAAGATCATTAGGAGTCTACCTAATGTGCACATGTCACACAAATGAGAGTATTACTCTATCAAGGAATGAGTAGCATGATATCAATGATGGGTATTTTAAACATTTCCTAGTCGACTTGTTGGTATTCTAAAACATAATTCCTAATGGCTTAATTCGGAGAAACAACATGGGTAAACGTCAAAATTCCGTACTTGCCTTTTACTATTCTAATGGCTTATTTCGGAGAAACAACATGGGTATATGCCGGAATCCCGTACTCAACTTATTCCTAAATGCAAAGTTTTTTTTTACTTTGTTTTTTATGCGGCCCTAAACCAAGGAAAAGGAGTAAAACGTACCCAAGATCAACCAAGGAAAAGAAGTAAACGTACCCAAGATCATATTCAAACCAATCACTCATAGCTTAGAAGAAAACTCCTTATGCAAACACATAAAGTGAACTAAATCACTTCTATTCCGTTTAAGCCAAAAAAATTTTTTTTTTCAAGAGAGAAGATGAATTGACCAACAAAGCAATCCTATTGATTTGGTCAAAAACAATGTTTCAAATGAACTACTATAAAAATGTGAATGCCTCACTTTCTCCGACATATAATGTGTGCTTTCGAAATTCTTTTGTCGCAAAAGAACTACTAAACACACGAAAATTCGCGGAATGCCAAGTTTAAATAACTCAGTCATATGATATTGCAAGTCATTTGTCATCATCGAGTACCTAATCAATCAATTTTCCTTCCAAAATTCACCATGACAAATATTTACATTCATGAAATCTAACTTTTCCTTTCATTAGTTCTTTAGTTCTACTTTTAGTTAAATCTCTTCTCTTAGTCAACTCATCCTACCGCTCACCCAAAATAGAACAAATGCATAATAATCCACTAGAAAGTTTAAAATGAAAGACTAGGCAATGATTTTGAATTACACATGAACAATCAAAAAGCTAAAATAGAAGATGAACAACATACTAGGCAGGTGAAATGTAAATGCAATCCCATTAAGCACAAATTGAACTTAAAAACAAGAGTCCTACCGTTTAATTATGGACTTCACCAACATTGAGCACAACACAAATCAGGACCAAGCAATGAGCAAATTTCAAGTAGATCATAAAAATGCAATTTCCAATTAATCATGAATCCTAAAAATTGATTTTTCTTCAACAACCAATCATAGTTATACTAAGGAAGGGTCCTCAGGGATTCACGGGGTTCAAACAATTTAAAAAAAAAAGAAAAGCACATATAAGGGTAACAAGGTTTAACACAATGAAAAGGTTATCTAATTGCCCAACTCATCGCCCAAGCTTAGTTTCACACATAATCGGCTTCAAAAGGACATTCAATCACAAAGACTACTCTTAATCCAAATCAAGCATTCATATGATTTCCTCAAAATAAGCTCAAATATTTAGCACGTGAAGTGTATCAACGACTAGAATATCCATAATCAAAAGATAAAACCAAGTCCAAGTTCAACCAATAAATCATGTGCATCGGAATATATGTACAAATCACAAGAAGTCCTATATTGTCATCACCACCCTTATTAACAACCGTATTTGTCCAAGAGAATCCAACTAATCATTTTCCAATTACACAACACAACTAGATAAAAGCGCAATTCTAAGCCTTTATTACCAACGAGATATTTAAACTAAAACAATTAAAGTAAAGATAGCATAATAAAGAAAAATGAAAGAACTACTCCCTCAACACCAAGGAAGCTTCCCAAGGATATAGCAATCCCTGTTGAATATGCACCATTGTTGAGGTACTCCGAAGTCTCCAATGAAATGAACTTCGGCATATGTAGGTTGTGCCTCCTTGGCCCCCTCTATAATGTATCCTTTTTCTTCTACTCCTCTAAGAACCGGCTCTTTCTCCACAAACACCCCAAATAGAACCTCTTTTATTGTAATCGGGACAAACGCACACTCATGCAAAGGGAAAGTTGGTGATTCCTCTACATAAGCATCGAGTGTTTCGATTGTTACAACTTCAACTTAGGATTCAAGTGAATCGGTTCTTCATCTATTGGTAGAGGTGTGGGAATACATTGTTCTTCACCATTTGCTATTTTTAGCCTCTTTTTGCTCCTTCCACAGACTTTTTCTCCTCATTCTCTCTACATTTTCTCACTCTAAAAACCAAGACCTTAACAAACATTTTTGCCTTCTCGGCCATGGCCGATCAAGCTGCCCTTCAACCATTGTTGAAGGGCAACGAAAAACCTTTGCACAAGCGCTTTCATATGGCCAAAATTCGATGCACCCCTAGAGGCCCTTCAATCTCACAAAGGCGAACCAGCTGTTTTCTTCTCTAATGATGAAATTCAACATCTTGCTGCACCATTCCGTTTTACTCTGGTGGGGAACTTTTCGAGGGGGAAACCGAACATGGAGACACTTCGCAAAAGTTTCCACACAATAGGATTCAAAGGTCAGTTCACTAGGATATCTTGATTATAAACACGTCCTCATTCGTTTCTCATTGTAGGAGGATTATCTCCGTTGCTGGCTGAAGAATACTTGGTTCATCAATGGTCATTACATGCGAGTCCTCAAGTGGCACCCACTCTTTACTACCGATGAGGAACCATCCATAGTCCCGATTTGGATCACTCTTGAGGGACTCCCAACAATCTTTTTTAATAAGCACGTTATTTTTTGCCTCGCTCAAGCTGTTGGGACCCCTCTCAAATTGCTTATGGCAATCTTGGGGGCGTTTAGCTGTGCCAAGTGTTGCAAAAGTGTGTGTTGAAGTTGACCTCCTGTCTGAACTCCCTTCAAGGGTATGGCTAGGGGTGGGAAAGGAGGGTATTTGGCAAAGAATCACCTATGAAGATGTATCATCCTACTGTACAAAGTGCAAGAAAATTGGTCATGCTATTGAATCATGTAGGGCGGGTGAACTGTTTTTAACCAAACAACCAATGGCTCCAGGTGAAAACATTCAAAATCCAGCAAAAAAGACTGCCCAAAAGTATACACTGGACACCCATAAAGTATCATGAAGCAATTCCATCGGGAACGAAGCAATTAACATCAACTACTATTGTTGACAAAGGGACGAATTTAATCAGCCATGCTCTACTTGATTGTCCAATCAGCTGTACACACGGTTGCTCCATTACCAGGTGTTTCACACGATGCAAATGGCACACAAATGCGTGGTAGTTCAGCCCAAAAATAGCCACCAGCTGAGGCAGCACCACCACTCACGGAGGAGCAAACAGACACGGATGAAGGATTATCCCAACAACCTGCAGTTCAAAATTCAAATCCCAACAAACAAGGGATCACTCCAACAGCCCAGGACAAGGTTAATTGATTTAAATCAGGAGATAGATTCTTAACCAACGTGAGGATATCTTGGAAGATCAAAATTTGAATCCTTTGGCTGGTGGGGCCACCTCAGTTTTGGAGGAGTTACATGAAGTTTGGGGTGTCCTAAAGGAAGTTGAAGATCAGCCAAAGCATCCCCATATTTGAACCTGGCACATAATCTTTCATTGGACAATTCCAACATTTCTCATGGTATATTAATGGAAGAATTACCATGTTACTTTTCTAACAATGACTCTCCTCATGCAAACCATGCAACGACTGAGGATATTCAGCCATCTCTCCCCACTACACAACATGCCGGTAAGTCCTTGTCCAAAAAGAAAAGGCGGAAAAGAATTTATTCCATGCCAAGGCCAATAAGAACTCAGCCAACCGAGTGATCCAACGACAATCTTTCCCTGTCTATTATACACAGATGTGTATATGGGTGAATTCAATGATTGTCTTCATGACTGTGGCTTGATAGACTTACCTTTCCAAGGTTGTAAATTCACTTGGTGTGGGAATAGGTTTGGTACCATGGTATGGAAGTGGCTGGACAAATTTGTATGCAATGCGGAATTTATGGCAGCGTTCCAACACATTAGTGTTGAACATCTCCTCAAGACGTGTTCGGACCACTCCCCACTCGCTCTCAAAGCTATTCTAGCAATAACACCAGGTCCAAAGCCATTTAAATTCCTTAACATGTGGATTAAACACAAGGATTTTTTGCAAGTCGTGGGAATGGGTAACAATTGGCAATTGGAATGTACCGGTGCCCCCATTTTCATCCTTGCTTCCAAACTTAAAAGACTCAAAGCTGAGCTCAGGAATTGGAGTCATACGGTGTTTGGTAATGTCTTCACAAAGGTGCATAAGGCTGAACAACAATTAAAGAGTAAGGAAGAAGCTCTCTTACTAGATCACAGCCAAAGTAATTAAACTGCTTTGGCCCATGCACAAGCTACTGATATGCGGTGTCTTGCGGAAGAGGAGATCTTTTGGCAGCAAAAAGCAGGAATAAAGTGGCTAAAGGAGGGGGACCAAAACCCAAAATTTTTCCACTCTACCCTTTAGCCAAAAGACAGCGATTGCGCATCTTTAGAATCAAAGTAGATGGGAATTGGACTGGAAATATGCATCTCATTGAAGAGGCCGAGGTCAACTTCTATAAGGAACTCTTGACCGCTAGCAACTCTGCAGCCTTAGACCCATCACTTCTAGACCACCTTAAGGGCAAAGGCTCGGTTAGAGGATAATCAGCACTTATTATCTGAGCTTTCCATGAAGGAACTGAAGGAGGCAGTGTTTTCTCTCAATCCAAACAGTGTAGCGGGCATTGATGGCTACAACAGGGCCTTCTTTTCCACTTGCTGGGACATTATTCACCATGATCTTTTCCTTGCAGTGCGTGATTTTCTCAAAGGTGCAAAGCTGCCCTGTATGTTCACTAGCACCCTTATTGCACTAATTCCAAAAGTAACCAACCCTAACTCCTTTAGCGAATTTTGGCCCATTAGTTTGTGCACTTTTTTTAACAAAATTTGCACTAAAATCATGGCCAATCGCCTTTCCCCTATATTGCCTAAGGTCATTTCTCTCGAACAAGCAACCTACGTCCAAGGAAGAGACATTGCGGATAACATCCTTCTTGTCCAAGAGCTGGTTGATTCTATAGACCGGAAAACAAGGGGAGGGATAGATCATTAAACTTGACCTCGCCAAGGCTTTTGACAGGCTTTCTTGGCCTTTCCTTTCTAGAGATGCAATACTACGGAAGTTTGGATTTGTGGATAACTGGATCTCTCTTATGCAGCATATATTGGAGGACTGTTGGTTTTCTATTCTCATAAATGGAGCACCCATGATCTGTCTCTTATGTCGCCCATCTGTCTCTTATACTTATCACCTTTGTATATTCATCTTAATGCTTGAAACGTTCTCCCAAGGATTGAAGGATCATTTTCAAACAGACCAAATATTGCACTTTTCTCTCCCGAAAGAGTGCCCTATCATCTCTCACTTGGCTTTTGCAGATGATGTAGTCATCTTTACAAAAGGAGAAATCAACTCCATCCGAAACCTCATGAACTTCATTTCAAGGTTTGAGCTCTCTTCTTGGCAGCTCTTTAACAAGTCCAAGTCCTCCTTCTACCTATACAAAAAGGCACCTATAGCTCGGGTTCAGTTGATTCAAGCAAAGACCGACTTTGTTCGCAAATTCCTTCCTTTAACCTATTTGGGCTGTCCCATTCAAAACGTATTAAAATGAAGACGTAATATCTTCCAGCCACTAATAGAAAAAGTGGCCTCCCGAATTCATGGTTGGCAGACGCGGTTCCTCTCACCCGGAGGTCGGTTCATTCTCATCAAGCACGTTCTAAGTAGCATCCCAATTTACTTATTGTCAGTTCTTTTACCCCCAAAATCAGTACTTAAAGAGTTGGAGCGTCAATTTGCTAATTTCTTTTGGGGTTGCTCGGATGGGGTGCTAAAGCGACATTGGATCTCATGGGCTACAATATGTCAGCCTACATATTCAAATGGCCTAGGGGTTCCCTCATTGGAGGAGGTGGTTCGTGGATTTGGCATCAACTTTGGTGGAAATTCCAAAAAGGCAAATCCTTGTGGTGTTCTTTCCTTCAAAGTTGTTACCTTAACAGTCAGCATTCTACGTTAATCTCGGCATCACCAGGTGACTCATATAATTGGAAGAGAATGTTGCGAGCTCGTGACGATGCAGAAAAATGGTGTTATTTCTCCCACGAATTAAGCGGATTGCTCCTTTTGGTTCTACCCATGGACTGAACATGGGCCTCTATCCCACGTGGTTGAACAAGTCTATCATGAACAGCTCAAGGTTTCACATGTTGGGTGTCACAATGGCTGGAACCTTTCTCTTCTGGATGATAAATACTCTAATGAGGAGTTACAAACATTGCAGCAATTCTCAGCTCAAGACCACTTCTTCTGACCGACGAACCAGACCTCATTGTTTGGACCCTCACATCTAAGGGTTCCTTCTCACTCTCATCCACGTACCCCCCTAAGGTACGGATACTCTCTCGGCAAATGCTTTGGGACAAGAGACTCCAGTTGAAGATTTCCATATTCATGTGGAAATTGCTGAATAAACGGCTGCCGTTAGATGGTATCTTACGAAAATTTGGATTTTCGTTGGCCTCTAAATGCTGGTTTTGTAGTCACGAAGAATCCTTGGATCACTTTTTTGTGGAATGTGAAATATCACGACAAATCTGGCGTTTCTTTGAGAGTCTGGCTGGAATTGCCTATTGCTCCATCTACGACTATCTTGGATAAGCTAAATTCTTGGTGGTGGGCTGCTATACCTTCTCCGCAATTGGATTAGTTCATAAAATACTCCCTTGCATAATATGTTGGTTCTTATGGAAAGCCAGGAACATGGCGGTTTTGGATGGCAACGTAAGTACTGCAACAAGCATTACCGCAGACATTTACTCTCATTTGGTAACTATCTCTTCAATCCACCCTCTTAAAAAGGTATCCACAGCCGATGACTTGCTACTGTCACTGGGCATTTGTAATCAACTCATCCAAACCAAACAAAAAAAGTCCTTGCTGTCAAATGGGACTGCCCTCCATATGATTTTCTTAAATTGAATGCGGATGGTGCTACCAAAGGAGACCCAGGAATGGCAGCATGTGGCTGCATCCTAAGGGATCACAATGGACAATGCATCCGGGCATTTTCCAATGGCTACCAACAATAAACAAACTTACAAGCTGAGGCATTGGCTTTAGTAGATGGACTTCAGATGTGTAGCAGACTGAATGTGCACTCACTGGTTGTTGAGATTGATTCCCTTGTGTTAGTTAACACTTTGGTGGGCTCATCGGCATCGATTTGGAGTATTGATTCCCAACTGCGATTTATCAACAGCTTTTGCACCAGGAAAGATATCAATTTCAAGCATGTATATAGGGAAGCTAATCAAGTTGTTGATAGTTTAGACACATTCAGCATTGTAGGTTATGTATGCTGAATATGATATACACCATTCCTTACACAATTAAAGGTTTGGTTGGCCTAGATGCTAGGGGATGCCCTAATATTCAGTTTTGTAATCAATGATTTCATCAATAAAATAGTTCGCTTGCTTAAAAAAAAAAAAAAAAAAAAGAATCTCGGCAAGTTGGTCTCGTAACCGAATGTTGGATGTGGCTTGCTCTTCACGGAGTCTATCTATTTCAGTTTGAAGTGGAGAAAGTTTTTCTCGTTCTTTGGCCATCATTTCTCAAAATTGATCTAGCCCTTTTGTCTAGAAGTTGGGCTATATTCCCTCGAAATTCTTTAATTTGCATCCACTTGTCCATCCTTCTTACATCTTCACTTTCTTGAGTTGTTTGGTGAAGGAAATATTACTCCAATTGATAATATGAAGGTTCTTGTGATGGAGGGAAAGAGTAGGAATTTTCTTGATATCTCTCATAAGGGTATGGATGGCTAGACCATCCCATTTTATAAGTTTGCTGGCTCTCATAAGCGTATTGAGGGCTAGACCATCCCACATCATAACATAGAACAGTTAGTCAATTTCTTGGCTCTCAATATCGAATAATCGCAACTTCTTCCTTACTCGTAAAGCAAGTTTGATTGGCCTCATTTCTCTATTCTTTTGCAAATGCTATTAGATGAGATGTATAAGTTCTAAATCTTCAAGGAATAGGTCCAGCTGCATGGTTCTTTATCCATTCTTATTAAAACATATTTATGTTCTTACCTTGTGAAATTTGATCTCATATCTTTTCCAGAAATGTGCTATGATTGGCACTCCTCTCATATTTCATAATCTTACACGACTCATCTCCTTTCTTTGTTTTGAATTGCATATGTTGTCTCCTTTTGTTGTTCATTGTATAGCTCGATTAGTCGCATTTCTTAGTTCTCAATATTGTACGATTGTCACTTCTTCCTTTGTCATTGTATAGGGTGTAATTGGCTTCATTTCTTAGTTCTTTTTTAAATAAGGTTAGATAATCATCTTTTGTTCAAAGTCTTTTTCAATTTGAACTGATTCTTGGTTCTTAATCTAACATAATTAAATCACATTTTACGTTGTAGCATGAGTTATTAGAACTTATAATGTTTCTACATGTACTTTGTCGAGAACTCCTTTCTTGTTTCTTAATCTTATGCGACTTCATCCCAGTTATTAGTATTTAATCTTGTAAGATTTGTCCCCTTTCTTAGTTCTCAATATCGTAAGAGTACAACTCCTTCCACTGTGATTAAACACGTATACTTGGCCTCATTCCCTCTTCTCGCTAATTTCTTCAAAACCATCATATTATACTTTAGTTCTTGTTCTTTTATGCATAGTTATCACTCGTGGTTCTTAATTTGCCAAATCAAATCGCATTTTAAGTTCTTATCTTGAGTTACGAGATTTAATTTTATAAGACCTCCTGTTCTATTTTTCTTAATCTGATATGACTCGATCTACTTTGTTAGTTCTTAATCCTGTACGATTAGATCGCCTTTACTGTGTCATAATATGGTACGATTAGACCCTTTCTTTCTTCTCAATATCGTACTATTACAATTTCTTCCTTAATCACTGTGCACGCATAATTAATAGGTCTCATTTCTCAGTTCTTTTTCTTATACGATTAGATAATCTCTTAAATATAAATCTTTAATGAATACCACCCGCTCTTGGTTCTTTTTAAATCTAATACGACTACTTCTCCTTTATTAGTTCTCAATCTTCTTTGATTGTTGAATCTCCTTTTTCGACTCACAATATATTTCGATTAGTCGACTTTCCTAGTACTCAATATCTTGCGATTACACTTCTTCCTTAGTTATTAAGCAAATATGGTTGCCTCCGTTCTCTTTCGAATGCGATTAGATCATTCATTTGATATAAATCTTTTGTGCACAGGTCCCTCACAAGGTTCTCAATCTAGTATAACTAAGTCACGTATTAGGGGCTCATCATCCGTTATTAGACATTCTCATCTTTTCAACCTGTATGTCGATTAGATCACCTTTCTAGTTTCTTAATTATCTCCCTGATATTTTATCATATGTCCCTTTTGCGATTCATAACATAGAACAGTTAGTCAATTTCTTGGCTCTCAATATCGAACGATCGCAACTTCGTCTTTACTCCTATAAAACAAGTTTGATCGACCTCATTTCTCTATTCTTTTGCAAATGCGATTAGATGAGATGTATTAGTTCTAAATCTTCAAGGAATAGGTCCAGCCGCATGGTTCTTAATCCATTCTTATTAAAACATATTTATGTTCTTACCTTGTGAAATGCAAGTTGATCCCATATCTTTTCCAAATGTGCTATGATTGGAACTCCTCTCATATTTCATAATCTTACACGACAGATCTCCTTTCTTTGCTCTGAAATGCGTACGTTATGTCTCCTTTTGTTGTTCATTGTAAAGTTCGATTAGTCGCATTTCTTAGTTCTCAATATTGTACGATTGTCACTTCTTCCTTTGTCATTGTACAGGGTGTAATTGGCTTCATTTCTCAGTTCTTTTTCAAATAAGGTTAGATAATCAACTTTTGTTCAAAGTCTTTTTCAATTTGAACTGATTCTTGGTTCTTAATGTAGCATAATTAAATCACATTTTACGTTGTTATCATGAGCTATTAGAACTTATAATGTTTCTACATGTACTTTGTCGAGAACACCTTTCTTGTTTTTCTTAATCTTACGCGACTTGATCCCAGTTATTAGTATTCAATCTTGTACGATTTGTCCCCTTTCTTAGTTCTCAATATCGTACGAGTACAACTCCTTCCACAGTGATTATAAGCACGTATACTTGGCCTCATTTCTCACTTATTTCTTCAAAACCATCATATTATACTTTAGTTCTTATTCTTTTATGCATAGTTATCACTCGTGGTTCTTAATTTGGCCAAATCAAATCGCATTTTAAGCTCTTATCTTGAGTTACGAGATTTAATTTTATAAGAACTCCTGTTCTATTTCTTAATCTGATATGACTCGATCTACATTGTTAGTTATTAATCCTGTACGATTAGATCGCCTTTACTGTGTCATAATATAGTACGATTAGACCCTTTCTTTCTTCTCAATATCGTACTATTACAATTTCTTCCTTAATCACTGTGCACGCATAATTAATAGGCCTCATTTCTCAGTTCTTTTTCTTATACGATTAGATAATCTCTTAATTATAAATCTTTAATGAATACCATCCGCTCTTGGTTCTTTTTAAATCTAATACGACTACTTCCCCTTTTTTAGTTCTCAATCATGTTTGATTGTTGTATCTCCTTTTCCGACTCACAATGCTCATGTGGGAGGATATTACGATTAGTCGACTTTCCTAGTTCTCAATATCTTGCGATTATACTTCTTCCTTAGTTATTAAGCAAATATGGTTTCCTCCGTTCTCTTTCGAATGCGATTAGATCATTCATTTGATCTAAATCTTTTGTGCACAGGTTCCACACATGGTTCTCAATCTAGTCTAACTAAGTCACGTATTAGGGTCTTATCGTCCGTTATTAGACATTCTCATCTTTTCAACTTGTATGTCGATTAGATCACCTTTCTAGTTTCTTAATTATCTCCCTGATATTTTATCATATGTTCTCCTTTTGCGATTCATAACATAGAACAGTTAGTCAATTTCTTGGTTCTCAATATCGAACGATCGTAACTTCTTCCTTACTCCTATAAAACAAGTTTGATCGACCTCATTTCTCTATTCTTTTGCAAATGCGATTAGATGAGATGTATTAGTTCTAAATCTTCAAGGAATAGGTCCAGCCGCATGGTTCTTAATCCAGTCTTATTAAAACATATAAGATTTATGTTCTTACCTTGTGAAATTTGATCTCATATCTTTTCCAAATGTGCTATGATTGGAACTCCTCTCATATTTCATAATCTTACATGACAGATCTCCTTTCTTTGTTTTGAATTGCGTACGTTGTGTCTCCTTTTGTTGTTCATTGTATAGTTCGATTAGTCGCATTTCTTAGTTCTCAATATTGTGCGATTGTCACTTTTTCCTTTGTCATTGTACAGGGTGTAATTGGCTTCATTTCTCAGTTCTTTTTCAAATAAGGTTAGATAATCATCTTTTGTTCAAAGTCTTTTTCAATTTGAACTGATTCTTGGTTCTTAATCTAGCATAATTAAATCACATTTTACGTTGTTATCTTGATTTATTAGACTTATAATGTACAGGATTAAGAACTAAACGAAATTCTCTCCTCCTTCTCTCTAGACTTCCTCTCACTAAAACACAGCACCTATCTCACTAAAACACAGCACCTATTCTTCTCCTTTTGCCACTCGGCCATGGTCGAACCAGCTGCCCTTCAGCCATCGGTTGAAGGGCAACCAAAAACCTTTGCACAAGCTCTTTTGGGGTGGACAAATCCTAAGCCTTCACGCACCAAATCCAGACCTCGCCTTGAAAGCTCTTCAACTGCACAAAGGGGAACCAGCGATTTTCTTCTCCCAAGATGAAGTTCAACACCTTGCTGCACCATTTCGTTACACATTGGTGGGTAATTTCCCAAGAGGCAAGCCGAACATGGAAACTCTTCGTAAAAGTTTTCACACCATTGGATTCAAAGGTCAGTTCACCATCGGATATCTTGATTACAAGCACATATTGATGAGGTTTTCATTGGAGGAGGACTTCCTACGATGTTGGCTCAAAAACACCTGGTTTGTTAATGGCTACTACATGAGGGTTCTTAAGTGGCACCCATTATTTCCCACTGATGAAGAACCGTCCATAGCCCCTATATGGATAACTTTTGAAGGACTTCCAGCAGTCTTCTTCAACAAACACGCCGTAATACGTGACTTAGTTATAGTAGACCTCCTATCTGACCTTCCTTCTAGGGTGTGGTTGGGGGTCGGTAATGAGAGCATTTGGCAAAAAATTACCTACGATTCAGTCCCATCTTATTGCACGAAATGCAAGAAAATTGGTCATGCCAATGGTGAATGCCTGAGAGGTGAAGCGGGGCATCCTAACCAACCTGTAGGTAACGGTGAACAAATAAAGAACTCAGCCAAGCAACCCATCCGAACACGTTGGACTCCGGTAAAGGACACATCGGCTGGACCTTCGGCTCAAAATCAGCCCCATCTCTTCCACATGTGAATGCAGTGATAAGCTTGAAGGACCACCGAAAGGATACTCCACCAGCTGCAACCAACGTAGCTCCAACACCAATGCCGGAAATTTCCCAAAATGACGGCAATGCTAACATGCGGGGGAACTATGTGTCCGTCCAGAGACAGGTATGAGCAATGATGGTGCAGAACCAGGCCAAGTGAGGAAGAAAACCGGAGTTGCTGGAGTATTAAGAAATTCAAACGCACTTCCTCTCATGGGATTGCACCAACAACTTCGGATAAGGCCAATCCAAATCAACAAACGGATTCAAACCAGCAGATGGATAAGGCCAAAGCACACCAGCACTTGGATTCAAATTTTGAAAATGAGCACATTGTGGAAGGTCAGCCCTTGAACCCCTTGGAGAGTGGGGCCAATTCGAATTTTGTGGAACTACCAACATCCTTGGCTGCACAATCAAGGGATGCTGAAAATCAGCCAACACACATTCGAATTTCAAACAATCCCTTCATGGATGATTCACTCATCTCTCATGGTAAAATAATGGAGGAATTACCATGTTACTGAGACAATGACTCCCCCCATGCAAGCCTTGCAAACAACAAGATCTTCAGCCGATCACCCCCACCTCACACACAATTGGTAAGCCCTCATCCAAAAAGAAAAGACGCAAAAGAACCTACACTATGCCAAGGCCAATGCGCACTAGGTTGGCCAAAGCAAATTCCAAGCTGCCCTCCCTCCCACAATGTTAAATGGATCGTATTTTAGTTTGGAACATTCGGGGGAGAGCTAATAAACCCTCACTTCGAAGGTTAAAGTTAATCATTCAACAACATCAAATAAAACTCATTGCTCTAATGGAGCCAATGGTTGACAAAGCTAGAATCCTAATGTTTTCTAATAAGCTTATTTTGATAGCTGCGATGCAACTCAAATGGCAAAATTTGGCTTAGGAACCGAGAGCTAGGTCTCATCCCCACATTCAGCTCGGATCAGCTCCTCCATGTTTCCATTCCTTCCTCTCCTCAGCAAAGTGCCATGGAAGCCTCCTTTGTTTACGCAAAATGCACAACAGCGGGAGGAAGGGCAGCTTGGAATTTATCTTTGGCTATCCAACCTCAAACTCCATGGCTGGTGGGTGGCGACTTCAATGTCGATATCTAGTTCTGATGAGTACAAAGGAACTTCCCCATTGCACCTTGATGCCATGAATGACTTCAATGATTGCCTACATGCATGTGGCTTGGTGGACTTACCTTTTCAAGGCTGTAAATTCACTTGGCGTGGGAATAGACTTGGAAATTTGGTATGGAAGAGGCTGGAAAGATTTGTTTGTAACACACATTTTCTAGCAGCCTTTCAACAAGTTAGTGTTGAACACCTTCTCAAGACTCGGACCACTCGCCATTGTTGCCTACGACCTCCAATGAGAACACCTGTGACCAAAGCCATTTAAATTTCTTAATATGTGGACTAAACACAAAGATTTCTTGCAGGTCGTAGGCAACAATTGGCAGCTGCAATGTAACGGCTCCTATATCTCCATTTTTGCTTCAAAACTCAAAAGGCTAAAAGCCGAACTCAGGAATTGGAGTCACACGGTATTTGGCAATGTCTTTGACAAGGTTAAAGAAGCCGAACAAGAGGTCAAAATCAATTAGCAGGAAGCTGTTGGAAGAAGCACTTGTGGCACACCAGAGCCAAAGTAACCAAATTGCCTTAGCTCATGCCCAGGCGATCCATATGAGGTGCTTGGCAGAAGAGGAAGCTTTTTGGCAGCAAAAAGCGGGGATGAAATGGCTGAAAGAGGGTGACAAAAACTCCAAATTCTTCCACTCCACCCTCCTAGCTAAACGACAAAGATTGCGTATCTCCAAGATCAAAATTGATAGGGAATGGACTGAAAATTTGCAGCTCATTGAACGGGCAGGGGTTAACTTCTTTCAGGAGCTCTTGACCTCTAACAACACGGCTGGAATTGACCCATCTTTCACCAAGTACCTCCCATGCACGGTTTCCGAGGAGGACAACCAGGGTTTATTAAAGGAATTGTCAGAAGGGGAGCTGAGGGAGGCTGTTTTCAACCTTAAGCCTAATGGAGCAGCCGGAATTGATGACTATAATGGGGTTTTCTTTGCTACCTGCTGGGACATTATTCACCCTGATCTTTTCCTTGCGGTGATGAGATTTTCTTAAAGGAGCTAAGTTGCCACGAATGTTTACTAGTACTCTTATTGCTCTTATCCCAAAAACAGTATAAGAATTCTTTTAGTGACTTCTGGTGCACAAGCTTGTGCAGATGTGTATAACAGACAGCTCGTACTGCACCATACATGGATTGGCCAACCGACTTTCCCTCATTCTACCGAAGATCATTTCAGCCGAACAAGTGGCCTATGTTCAATGGAGGGACATTGCCGATAACATTCTTCTTGTGCAAGAAATGACCAATTTCATAGATCGGAAGACGAGGGGAGGAAATTTGATCATCAAACTCGACCTCGCCAAGGCGTTTGATAGGCTTTCATGGCCTTTCTTATATGCCATTCTACACAAGATTGGATTTGCTGAACATTGGACTTCCCTCATCAAGAACGTTTTGGAGGAATGTTGGTTTTCTGTACTCATCAATGGAGCACCCAAGGGATTCTTTAAATCCACTAGAGGGGTTCGTCAAGGAGATCCCTTATCACCCCTCATAAGGACTGATGTTTATTAATATTAATGTTGGAGACATTTTCACAGGGATTAAAGGCAAAAGTTCACGAGGGTAAAATTTCAGCTTACTCACTCCCGCAACAATGCCCAACTACCTCCCACTTGGCCTTCGCAGATGATATTGTCATTTTCACAAAGGGAGAAACCAAATCCATTCGACACTTAACGAGCTTCTTAGCACGGTTTGAGAACTCCTCCGGCCAGCTCTTTAACAAGTCCAAAAGCTTCTTTTACCTATCAAAGAAGGCAGCACCTGGTCGCGTTCGGATGATCCAAGCCAAGACGGGTTTCACCCACAACTCTCTCCCATTTAATTACTTGGGTTGTCCCATTCACAAAGGCAAAGGACGGCGCACTATCTTCCAGCCATTAATTGAAAAGGTAGCTTCCCGGATTCATGGATACCAAGATCAATAATTAAAGAGCTGGAGCGGCAATTTGCAAACTTTTTCTGGGGCAGCTCAAACGAGGTGCTAAAACGACATTGGATCGCATGGGGTAAAGTTTGCCAGCCATCCTATTCCAATGGTCTAGGGATTCAGTGACTAGAAGATGTGGACGAGGCTTTAGTATCAAACTTTGGTGGAAGTTTCGAAGGGGCAGCTCTTTGTGGTGTTCCTTTCTTCAAGGCCGCTACCTTAAGGGCCAACACCCTACCTTGGTCGCTGAATCACCAGGAGATTCACTCTTATGGAAAAGAATGATGCGAGTTTGTGATGAGGCAGAGAAGGGCCTGTTATTCCTCATTCGAAACGCTGATTGCTCCTTCTGGTTCGACCCATGGACCAAATATGGACCTCTCTCCCACAAGGTAGAACAGGTGTATGATGGGCAGCTCAAGGTTTCCCATGTTTGGAGTTCTAATGGTTGGAATATTTCCTCTTTGGACGAGAGATACTCCATGGAGTAAGAGCTGCAAACCATTGTTGCAATTCTCAATGAAAGATCGATCTTCATGACTGATGAACCAGACCGGATTGTTTGGACCCCTACATCTACTGGTTCCTTTTCACTCTCAACGACATATGCCAGAACGGTGCGGACTTTTTCTAGACAAATGATTTGGGATGGGAGACTCCAACTGAAGATCTCCATTTTCATGTGGAAATTGCTGAATAGGAGGCTGCCACTAGATGATAATTTGATTACAATCGGCTTTTCCTTAGCCTCCAAGTGCTACTACTGTTGTAATGGAGAGTTCTTGGATCATCTTTTTGTGGGCTGCGCTATCTCACGCCAAGTTTGGTACTTTTTCGAAACTTGGCTAGAGGTGATGATCGCACCTTCAACGACCATCTTAGACAAGCTTAGCTCATGGTGGTGGGCTGCAGCACCCTCTTCCACAATTGGGCTAATCCACAAAATCCTCCCTTGTATAATATGTTGGTTCTTATGGAAAGCTAGGAACATGAAAGCTGTGTGCTGTGTTTGATGGGAAAACAAGTGCTGCTGCACGCATCATTGCCAACATCAACTCATATTTAGTGAATATTTCCTCAATCCACCCCTTCACAAGAGAAAGCACAGCTGATGAATTGCTTCTCTCACGGGACATTTGCTTTCAACTCTTACAAACAAAACCTAAGAGAATCTTGGCGGTCAAATGGGAATGCCCTCCTCCAGGATGTTTCAAACTAAATGTGGATGGCGCCTAAAGGTAATCCAGAATGGCAGCAGTGGTGGCGTCATAAGGGATCACAAGGGCCATTGTATACGGGCATTTTCAAATGGTTACTTTCAGCAAACCAGCTTGCAAGCAGGTAATGGCACTTGAAGAGGGCTCAAGCTCGTGACAGTTGCGGGTTCACCCATTGGAGGTTGAGATTGATTCACTCATCCTTGTCAACACTTTGAATGGTTCGTCGTCACCAATTTGGAGTATTGATGACCAACTCCGTGTCATACAAGGCCTTTGTGTTGGCATCTCTAAATCAGATTTCATTTAAACATATTTTTAGAGAGTCTAATCAAGTTGCTGATAGATTAGCTAATGAGGGTATTGCAAATCCAATGTATGTTGAGTACGAGCACAACACCATTCCTGTCTCTATAAAAGGTCTGGTTTGGCTAGATGCTAGGGGCTGCCCTAACCTTCGATATTGTAACATCTCATAAAAAAAAAACTCATGATAACAACGTAAAATGTGATTTAATTAGGCTAGATTAAGAACCAAGAATCAGTTCAAATTGAAAAAGACTTTGAACAAAAGATGATTATCTATCCTTATTTGAAAAAGAACAGAGAAATGAAGCCAATTACACCTTGTATAATGACAAAGGAAGAAGTGATAATCGTATAGTATTGAGAACTAAGAAATGCGACTAATCGAGCTATACAATGAACAACAAAAAGAGACATAACATATGCATTTCACAGAACAAAGAAAGGAGACTAGTCGTGTAAGATTATGAAATATGAGAAGAGTTCCAATCATCATAGCACATTTGGAAAAGATATGAGATCAAATTTCACAAGGTAAGAACAATAATATGTTTTAATAAGAATGGATTAAGAACCATGCGCTGGACCTATTCCTTGAAGATTTAGCATTTGCAATAGAATAGAGAAACGAGGCCGATCAAACTTGCATTGCGAGTAAGGAAGAAGTTGCGATCGTTCGATATTGAGAGCCAAGAAATTGACAAGCTGTTCTATGTTATGAATCGCAAAAGGAGAACACATGATAAAATATTAGGGAGACAATTAAGAAACTAGAAAGGTGATTTAATCGACATACATGTTGAAAAGAGAAGAATATCTAATAACGGAGGATAAGCCCCTAATACGTGACTTAGTTAGACTAGATTGAGAACCATGTGTGGGACCTGTGCACAAAAGATTTAGATCAAATGAGTAATCTAATCGCATTCAAAAGAGAACGGAGGCAACCATATTAGCTTAATAACTAAGGAAGAAGTGTAATCGTAAGATATTGAAGAACTAAGAAAGTCGACTAATCCTAATATATTGTTCGTCGGAAAAGGAGATACAACAATCAAACAAGATTGAGAAGTAATAAAGGAGAAGTAGTGGTATTAGATTTAAAAGAACCAAGAGCGGGACGTATTCGTTAAAGATTTATAATTAAGAGATTATCTAATCGTATAAGAAAAAGAATTGAGAAATGAGGCCTATTATTTATGCCTGCACAATGATTAAGGAAGAAATTGTAATAGTACGATAGTTTGAAGAAAGAAAGGGTCTAATCGTACTATATTATGACACAGTAAAGGAGATCTAATCGTACAGGATTTAGAACTAACAAAGTACATCGAGTCATATCAGATTAAGAAATAGAATAGGAGTTCTTATAAAAGTAAATCTCGTAACTCAAGATAAGAACATAAAATACGATTTGATTTCGCCAAATTGAGAACCATGAGTGATAACTATGCATAAAAAAATAAGAACTAAAATATAATATGATGGTTTTGTAGAAGAATAAGTGAGAAATGAGGCCAAGTATACGTACTTAATACTTGGCCTCAGTTGTACTCGTACGATATTGAGAAGTAAGAAAGGCCACAAATCGTACAAGATTAAATACTAATAACTGGGATCAAGTCGCATAAGATTAAGAAACAAGAAAGGAGTTCTCAACAAAGTACATGTAGAAACATAATAAGTTCTAATAACTCATGATAACAACGTAAAATGTGATTTAATTATGCTAGATTAAGAACCAGGAATCAGTTCAAATTGAAAAAGACTTTGAACCAAAGATGATTATCCAACCTTTTAGAAAAAGAACAGAGAAATGAAGCCAATTACACCTTGTATAATGACAAAGGAAGAAATGATAATCGTACAATATTGACAACTAAGAAATGCGACTAATCGAGCCATACAATGAACAACAAAAAGAGACATAACATATGCAATTCACAGAACAAAGAAAGGAGATTAGTCGTGTAAGATTATGAAATGTGAGAGGAGTTCCACACACTCTTGATCATAGCAAATTTGGAAAAGATATGAGATGAAATTTCACAAGGTAAGAACATAAATATGTTTTAATAAGAATGGATTAAGAACCATGCGCTGGACCTATTCCTTGAAGATTTAGAACTAATACATCATCTATTAGCATTTGCAAAAGAATAGAGAAATGAGGCCGATCAAACTTGCTTTACGAGTAAGGAAAAAGTTGCGATCGTTCGATATTGAGAGCCAAGAAATTGACTAACTGTTCTATGTTATGAATCGCAAAGGAGAGAACACATGATAAAATATTAGGGAGATAATTAAGAAACTAGAAAGGTGATTTAATAGACATACATGTTGAAAAGATAAGAATATCTAATAACGGATGATAAGCCCCTAATACGTGACTTAGTTAGACTAGATTGAGAACCATGTGTGGGACCTGTGCACAAAAAATTTAGATCAAATGAGTGATCTAATCGCATTCAAAAGAGAACGGAGGCAACCATATTAGCTTAATAACTAAGTGAAGAAGTAGTGTAATCGTAAGATATTGAGAACTAAGAAAGTCGACTAATCCTAATATATTGTTAGTCGGAAAAGGAGATACAACAATCAAACAAGATTGAGAAGTAATAAAGGAGAAGTAGTGGTATTAGATTTAAAATGAACGAAGAGCGGGACGTATTCGTTAAAGATTTATAATTAAGAGATTATCTAATCGTATAAGAAAAAGAATTGAGAAATGAGGCCTATTATTTGTGCCTGCACAATGTTAAGGAAGAAATTGTAATAGTACGATACTTTGAAGAAAGAAAGGGTCTAATCGTACTATATTATGACACAGTAAAGGAGATCGAATCGTACAGGATTTAGAACTAACAAAATACATCGAGTCATATCAGATTAAATAATAGAACAGGAGTTCTTATAAAAGTAAATCTTGTAATTCAAGATAAGAACTTAAAATGCGATTTGATTTCGCCAAATTGAGAACCATGAGTGATAACTATGCATAAAAGAATAAGAACTACCTAGTCAATCAAAATATAATAGGATGGTTTTGTAGAAATAAATGAGAAATGAGGCCAAGTATACGTGCTTAATCACAGTGGAAGGAGTTGTACTCGTACGATATTGAGAACCAGATTGAGAACCATGTGTGGGACCTGTGCACAAAAGATTTAGATCTAATCGCATTCGAAAGAGAACGGAGGCAACTATATTAGCTTAATAACAAATGAAGAAGTACTAAGAAAGTCGACTAATCGTAATAAAGGAGAACTAATAAAGGAGAAGTAGTGGCATTAGATTTAAAAAGAACCAAGAGCGGGTCGTATTCATTAAAGATTTATAATTAAGAGATTATCCAAACGTATAAGAAAAAGAACTGAGAAATGAGGCCTATTAATTATGCCTGCACAATGATTAAGGAAGAAATTGTAATAGTACGATATTGAGAAGAAAGAAAGGGTCTAATCGTACTATATTATGACACAGTAAAGTCTAATCGTACAGGATTAAGAACTAACAAAGTAGATCGAGTCATCCTTTCTAGTTTATAATCAGAATAAGAAATAGAACGGGGTTCTTATAAACGTAAATCTCGTAATCCAAGATAAGAAAACTTAAAATGCGATTTGATTTGGCCAAATTAAGAACCGTGAGTGATAACTACGCATAAAAGAATGAGAACTAAAATATAATATGGTGGTTTTGAAGAAATAAGTGAGAAATGAGGCCAAGTGTACGTGCTTAATCACAGTGGAAGGAGTTGTACTCGTACGATATGGAGAACTAAGAAAGGGGACAAATCGTATCAAGATTAAATACTAATAACTGGGATCAAGTCGCATAAGATTAAGAAACAAGGAAGGAGTTCTCAACAAAGTACGTGTAGAAACAAAATAAGTTCTAATAATTCATGATAACAACGTAAAATGTGATTTAATTATGCTAGATTAAGAACCAGGAATCAATTCAAATTGAAAAAGACTTTGAACAAAAGATGATTATCCAATATTTTTGAAAAAGAACAGAGAAATGAAGCCAATTACACCTTGTATAATGACAAGCGAGGAAGAAGTGATAATCGTATAGTATTGAGAACTAAGAAATGCGACTAATCGAGCTATACAATGAACAACAAAAAGAGACATAACATATGCATTTCACAGAACAAAGAAAGGAGATTAGTCGTGTAAGATTATGAAATGTGAGAGGAGTTCCAATCATAGCACATTTGGAAAAGATATGAGATGAAATTTCACAAGGTAAGAACATAAATATGTTTTAATAAGAATGGATGAAGAACCATGCGCTGGACCTATTCCTTGAAGATTTAGAACTAATACATCATCTAATAGCATTTGCAAAATAATAGAGAAATGAGGCCGATCAAACTTGCTTTACGAGTAAGGAAGAAGTTGCGATCGTTCGATATAGAGAGCCAAGAAATTGACTAGCTGTTCTATGTTATGAATCGCAATAGGAGAACAACACATGATAAAATATTAGGGAGATAAGTACGAAACTAGAAAGGTGATCTAATCGACATACATGTTGAAAAGATAAGAATAGATTGTTATCTCTAGTAACGGATGATAAGCCCCTAATACGTGACTTAGTTAGACTAGATTGAGAACCATGTGTGGGACCTGTGGACAAAAGATTTTGATCTAATCTCATTCGAAAGAGAATGGGGCCAACTATATTTGCTTAATAACTAAAGAAGAAGTACCACGAAAGTCGACTAATCGTAATATAATGTGAGTCGCAAAAGGTGATACAATCAAACAAGATCGAGAACTAATAAAGGAGAAGTAGTGGTATTAGTTTTAAAAAGAACAAAGAGCGGGTCGTATTCATTAAAGATTTATAATTAAGAGATTATCCAAACGTATAAGAAAAAGAACTGAGAAATGAGGCCTATTAATTATTTCTTAATCAATGCGACTTGATCCCAGTTATTAGTATTTTCTTCAGAAGTCTGTTCTACTATATTACGAGTACAAGAAAAGTCTACTCGTACAGGATTAAGAACTAACAAAGTAGATCGAGTCATTTCAGAATAAGAAATAGAACAGGAGTTCATTTACTTTATAAACGTAAATCTCGTAACCCAAGATAAGAACTTAAAATGCGATTTGATTTGGCCAAATTAAGAACCATGAGTGATAACTACGCATAAAAGAATGAGAACTAAACTATAATATGATGGTTTTGAAGAAATAAGTGAGAAATGAGGCCAAGTATACGTGCTTAATCACAGTGGAAGGAGTTGTACTCGTACGATAAGAACAACTAAGAAAGGGGACAAATCGTACAAGATAAAATACTAATAACTGGGATCAAGTCGCATAAGATTAAGAAACAAGAAAGGAGTTCCCAACAAAGTACATGTAGAAACATAATAAGTTCTAATAACTCATGATAGTAACATAAAATGTGATTTAATTAAGCTAGATTAAGAACCAAGAATCAGTTCAAATTGAAAAAGACTTTGAACAAAAGATGATTATCTAACCTTATTTGAAAAAGAACTGAGAAATGAATCCAATTACACCTTGTATAATGACAAAAGAAGAAGTGTATCCGTACAATCTTATAATATTGAGAACTATGAAATACGACTAATCGAGCTGTATAATGAACAACAAATGGAGACATAACATATGCTATTCACAGAACAAAGAAAGGAGATTAGTCGTGTAAGATTATGAAATATGAGAGGAGTTCCAATCATAGCACATTTGGAGAAGATATGAGATCAAATTTCACAAGGTATGAACATAAATATTTTTTAATAAGAATCGATTAAGAACCATGCGCTGGACCTATTTCTTGAAGATTTAGAACTAATACATCATCTAATAGCATTTGCAAAAGAATAGAGAAATGAGGCTGATCAAACTTGCTTTACGAGTAAGGAAGAAGTTGCGATCGTTCGATATTGTGAACCAAGAAATTGACTAACTGTTCTATGTTATGAATCGCAAAAGGAGAACACATGATAAAATATTAGGGAGATAATTAAGAAACTAGAAAGGTGATCTAATCGACATACATGTTGAAAAGATGAGAATATCTAATAACGGATGATAAGCCCCTAGAATACGTGACTTTGTTGGACTAGATTGAGAACCATGTGTGTGACCTGTGCACAAAAGATTTAGATCAAATGAATGATCTAATCGCATTCGAAAGAGAACGGATGCAACCATATTAGCTTAATAATAGAGGAAGAAGTGTAATCGTAAGATATTGAGGAACTAAGAAAGTCGACTAATCGTAATATATTGTTAGTCGGAAAAAGAGATACAACAATCAAACAAGATTGAGAAGTAATAAAGGAGAAGTAGTGGTATTAGATTTAAAAAGAACCAAGAACGGGTCTTATTCATTAAAGATTTATAATTAAGAGATTATCTAATCATATAAGAAAAAGAACTGAGAAATGAGGCCTATTATTTTTGCCTGCACAATGATTAAGGAAGAAATTTTAATAGTACGATACTTTGAAGAAAGAAAGGGTCTAATCGTACTATATTATGACACAGTAAAGGAGATCGAATCGTACAGGATTTAGAACTAATAAAGTACATCGAGTCATATCAGATAGTTAAAAAATAGAACAGGAGTTCTTATAAAAGTAAATCTCGTAATTCAAGATAAGAACTTAAAATGCGATTTGATTTCGCCAAATTGAGAACCATGAGTGATAATTATGCATAAAAGAATAAGAACTAAAATATAATAGGATGGTTTTGTAGAAATAAATGAGAAATGAGGCCAAGTATACGTGCTTAATCACAGTGGAAAGAGTTGTACTCGTACTTATATTGAGAACCAGATTGAGAACCATGTGTGGGACCTGTGCACAAAAGATTTAGATCTAATCACATTCGAAAGAGAACGGAGGCAACTATATTAGCTTAATAACAAATGGAGAAGTACTAAGAAAGTCGACTAATCGTAATAAATGAGAACTAATAAAGGAGAAGTAGTGGCATTAGATTTAAAAAGAACCAAGAGCGGGTCGTATTCGTTAAAGATTTATAATTAAAAGATTATCTGAACGTATAAGAAAAAGAACTGAGAAATGAGGCCTATTAATTATGCCTGCATTTCATACAATGATTAAGGAAGAAATTGTAATAGTACGATATTGAGAAGAAAGAATCGTACTATATTATGACACAGTAAAGTCTAATCGTATAGGATTAAGAACTAACAAAGTAGATCGAGTCATATCAGAATAAGAAATAGAACAGGAGTTCTTATAAACGTAAATCTTGTAACCCAAGATAAGAAAACTTAAAATGCGATTTGATTTGGCCAAATTAAGAACCATGAGTGATAACTATGCATAAAAGAATAAGAACTAAAATATAATATGGTGGTTTTGAAGAAATAAGTGAGAAATGAGGCCAAGTATATGTGCTTAATTACACTGGAAGGAGTTGTACTCGTACGATATGGAGAACTAAGAAAGGGGAAAAATCGTACAAGATTAAATACTAATAACTGGGATCAAGTCGCATAAGATTAAGAAACAAGAAAGGAGTTCTCAACAAAGTACATGTAGAAACATAATAAGTTCTAATAACTCATGATAACAACGTAAAATGTGATTTAACTATTATGCTAGATTAAGAACCAAGAATCAGTTCAAATTGAAAAGACTTTGAACAAAAGATGATTATCTATCCTTATTTGAAAAAGAACTGAGAAATGAAGCCAATTACACCTTGTATAATGACAAAGGAAGAAGTGATAACCGTACAATATTGAGAACTAAGAAATGCGACTACTTGAGCTATACAATGAACAACAAAAGGAGACATAACAGATGCAATTCACAGAACAAAGAAAGGAGATTAGTCGTGTAAGATTTTGAAATATGAGAGGAGTTCCAATCATAGGACATTTGGAAAAGATTTGAGATCAAATTTCACAAGGTAAGAACATAAATATGTTTTAATAAGAATGGATTAAGAACCATGCGCTGGACCTATTCCTTGAAGATTTAGAACTAATACATCATCTATTAGCATTTGCAAAAGAATAGAGCAATGAGGCCGATCAAACTTGCTTTACGATTAAGGAAGAAGTTGCGATCGTTCGATATTGAGAGCCAAGATACTAATTGACTAACTGTTCTATGTTATGAATTGCAACGCAGAGAACACATGATAAAATATTAGGGAGATAATTAAGAAACTATAAAGGTGATCTAATCGACATACAGGTTGAAAAGATGAGAATGTCTAATAACGGACGATAAGCCCCTAATACGTGACTTAGTTAGACTAGATTGAGAACCATGTGTGGGACCTGTGCACAAAAGATTTAGATCTAATCTCATTCGAAAGAGAACGGAGGCAACTATATTAGCTTAATAACTAAGGAAGAAGTACTAAGAAAGTCGACTAATCATAATATATTGTGAGTCGCAAAAGGTGATACAATCAAACAAGATTGAGAACTAATAAAGGAGAAGTAGTGGTATTAGATTTAAAAAGAACCAAGAGCGGGTCGTATTCATTAAAGATTTAAAATTAAGAGATTATCTAAACGTATAAGAAAAAGAACTAAGAAATGAGGCCTATAAATTATGCCTGCACAATGATTAAGGAAGAAATTGTAATATGTAGATATTGAGAAGAAAGAAAGGGTCTAATCATGCTATATTATGACACAGTGAAGGAGATCTAATTGTATAGGATTAAGAACTAACAAAGTAGATTGAGTCATATAAGAATAAGAAATAGAACAGGAGTTCTTATAAACGTAAATCTCATAACCCAAGATAAGAACTTAAAATTCGATTTGATTTGGCCAAATTAAGAACCATGAGTGATAACTACGCATAAAAGAATGAGAACTAAACTATAATATGATGGTTTTGAAGAAATAAGTGAGAAATTAGGCCAAGTATACGTGCTTAATCACACTGGAAGGAGTTGTACTCGTACGATATGGAGAACTAAGAAAAGGGACAAATCGTACAAGATAAAATACTAATAACTGGGATCAAGTCGCATTAGATTAAGAAACAAGAAAGGAGTTTTCAACAAAGTACATGTAGAATCATAATAAGTTCTAATAACTCATGATAATAACGTAAAATGTGATTTAATTATGCTAGATTACAGAACCAAGAATCAGTTCAAATTGAAAAAGACTTTGAACAAAAGATGATTGTCTAACCTTATTTCAAAAAGAAACTAAGAAATGAAGCCAATTACACCTTGTATAATGACAAAGGAAGAAGTGTATCCGTACAATATTGAGAACTAAGAAATACGACTAATCGAGCTGTACAATGAACAACAAAAGGAGACAAAACATATGCAATTTACAGAACAAAGAAAGGAGATTAGTCGTGTAAGATTATGAAATATAAGAGGAGTTCTAATTATAGCACATTTGGAGAAGATATGAGATCAAATTTCACAAGGTAAGAACATAAATATGTTTTAATAAGAATCGAATAAGAACCATGCGCTGGACCTATTCCTTGAAGATTTAGAACTAATACATCATCTAATAGCATTTGCAAAAGAATGGAGAAATGAGGCCGATCAAACTTGCTTTACGAGTAAGGAAGAAGTTGCGATCGTTCAATATTGAGAGCCAAGAAATTGACTAACTAGTGTTCTATGTTATGAATCGCAAAAGGAGAACACATGATAAAATATTAGGGAGATAATTAAGAAACTAGAAAGGTGATCTAATCTACATACATGTTGAAAAGATAAGAATGTCTAATAACGGATGATAAGCCCCTAATACGTGACTTAGTTAGACTAGATTGAGAACCATGTGTGTGACCTGTGCACAAAAGATTTAGATCAAATGAATGATCTAATCGCATTCGAAAGAGAACGGATGCAACCATATTAGCTTAATAACTAAGGAAGAAGTGTAATCGTAAGATATTGAGGAACTAAGAAAGTCGACTAATCGTCATATATTGTTAGTCGGAAAAGGAGATACAACAATCAAACAAGATTGAGAACTAATAAAGGAGAAGTAGTTTTATTAGATTTAAAAAGAACCTAGAGCGGGTTGTATTCATTAAAGATTTATAATTAAGAGATTATCTAATCGTATAAGAAAAAGAACTGAGTAATGAGGCCTATTAATTATCCCTGCACATAGTATGATTAAGGAAGAAATTGTAATAGTACGATACTGAGAAGAAAGAAAGGGTCTAATCGTACTATACTGTGACACAGTAAAGGAGATCTAATCGTACAGGATTAAGAACTAACATAGTCGATCGAGTCATATCAGATTAAGAAATAGAACAGCAGTTCTTATAAAAGTAAATCTCGTAACTTAAGATAAGAATTTAAAATGCGATTTGATTTGGCCAAATTAAGAACCGTGAGTGATAACTACGCATAAAAGAATGAGAACTAAAATATAATATGGTGGTTTTGTAGAAATAAGTGAGAAATGAGGCCAAGTATACGTGCTTAATCACACTGGAAGGAGTTGTACTCGTACGATATGGAGAACTAAGAAAGGGGACAAATCGTACAAGATTAAATACTAATAACTGGGATCAAGTCGCATAAGATTAAGAAACAAGAAAGGAGTTCTCAACAAAGTACATGTAGAAACATAATAAGTTCTAATAACTCATGATAACAACGTAAAATGTGATCACTCTTTAATTATGCTAGATTAAGAACCAGGAATCAGTTCAAATTGAAAAAGACTTTGAACCAAAGATGATTATCCAACCTTTTAGAAAAAGAACAGAGAAATGAAGCCAATTACACCTTGTATAATGACAAAGGAAGAAATGATAATCGTACAATATTGACAACTAAGAAATGCGACTAATCGAGCCATACAATGAACAACAAAAAGAGACATAACATATGAAATTCACAGAACAAAGAAAGGATGTATTTAATCTTTCATGTTTCTTAATCTTATGCGACTTGATCCCAGTTATTAATGTATTTAATCTTGTACGATTTGTTCCCTTTCTTAGTTCTCAATATCGTACGAGTATAACTCCTTCCACTGTGATTAAGCTCGTATACTTGGCCTCATTTCTCGCTTATTTCTTCAAAACCATCATGTTATATTTTAGTTCTTATTCTTTTATGCATAGTTATCACTCACGGTTTTTCGTTTGGCCAAATCAAATCGTATTTTAAGTTCTTATGGACTTGAGTTACTAGATTTACTTTTGTAAGAACTCCTGTTCAATTTCTTAATCCGATATGACTCGATCTACTTTGTCAGTTCTTAATCCTGTACGATTAGATCTCCTTTATTGTGTCATAATATAGTACGATTAGACTCTTTCTTTCTTCTCAATATCGTACAATTTCAATTTCTTCCTTAATCATTGTACAGGCATAATGAATAGGCCTCATTTTTCAGTTCATTTTCTCAATATCGTACTATTACAATTTTTTCCTTAATCACTGTGCATGCATAATTAATGGGTCTCATTTCTCAGTTCTTTTTCTTATACGATTAGATAATCTCTTAATTATAAATCTATAATGAATACCACCCGCTCTTGATTCTTTTTAAATCTAATACGATTACTTCTCCTTTATTAGTTCTCAATCTTGTTTGATTGTTATATCTCCTTTTCCGACGCACAATATATTACGATTAGTCGACTTTCCTAGTTCTCAATATCTTGCGATTACACTTCTTCCTATAGTTATTAAGCAAATATGGTTGCCTGCGTTCACTTTCGAATGCGATTAGATCATTTATTTGATCTAAAATCTTTTGTGCACAGGTCCCACACATGGTTCTCAATCTAGTATAACTAAGTCACGTATTAGGGGCTTATCGTCCGTTATTGGACATTCTCATCTTTTCAACCTGTATGTCGATTAGATCACCTTTCTAGTTCTTAATTATCTCCCTGATATTTTATCATATGTTCCCCTTTTGCGATTCATATCATAGAACAGTTAGTCAATTTCTTGGCTCTCAATATCGAACGATCGCAACTTCTTCCTTACTCCTAAAGCAAGTTTGATCGGCCTCATTTCTCTATTCTTTTGCAAATGCTATTAGATGAGATGTATTAGTTCTAAATCTTCAAGGAATAGGTCCAGCCGCATGGTTCTTAATCCATTCTTATTAAAACATATTTATGTTCTTACTTTGTGAAATTTGATCTGATATCTTTTCCAAATGTGCTATGATTGGATAGAACAACTGCTCTCATATTTCATAATCTTACACGACAGATCTCCTTTCTTTATTCTGAATTGCGTACGGTATGTCTCCTTTTGTTGTTCATTGTATAGTTCGATTAGTCGTATTTCTTAGTTCTCAATATTGTACGATTGTCACTTCTTCCTTTGTCAATTTACAGGGTGTAATTGGCTTCATTTCTCAGTTCTTTTTCAAATAAGGTTAGATAATCATCTTTTGTTCAAAGTCTTTTTCAATTTGAACTGATTCTTGGTTCTTAATCTAGCATAATTAAATCACATTTTACGTTGTTATCATGAGCTATTTGAACTTATAAGGTTTCTACATGTACTTTGTCGAGAACTCCTCTCTAGTTTCGTAATCTTATGTGACTTGATCCCAGTTATTAGTATTTAATCTTGTACGATTTGTCCCCTTTCTTAGTTCTCAATATCTTACGAGTACAACTCCTTCCACTGTGATTAAGCACATATACTTGGTCTCATTTCTCACTTATTTTTTGAAAAGAAACCATCATGTTATACTTTAGTTCTTATTCTTTTATGCATAGTTATCACTCGTGGTTCTTAATTTGGCCAAATCAAATCGTATTTTAAGTTCTTATCTTGAGTTACGCGATTTAATTTTATAAGAACTCCTGTTCAATTTCTTAATCTGATATGACTCGATCTACTTTGTTAGTTCTTAATCCTGTACGATTAGATCGCCTTTACTGTGTCATAAAATAGTACGATTAGACCCTTTCTTTTTTCTCAATATCGTACTATTACAATTTATTCCTTAATCACGGTGCACGCATAATTAATAGGCCTCATTTCTCAGTTCTTTTTCTTATACGATTAGATAATCTCTTAATTATAAATCTTTAATGAATACCACCCGCTCTTGGTTCTTTTTAAATCTAATACGACAACTTCTCCTTTATTAGTTCTCAATCATGTTTGATTGTTGTATCTCCTTTTCTGACTCACAATATTTTACGATTAGTCGACTTTCCTAGTTCTCAATATTCTTGCGATTACACTTCTTCCTTAGTTATTAAGCAAATATGGTTGCCTCCGTTTTCTTTCGAATGGGATTAGATCATTCTTTTGATCTAAATCGTTTGTGCACAGGTCCCACACATGGTTCTCAACCTAGTCTAACTAAGTCTCGTATTAGGGGCTTATCGTCTGTTATTAGACATTCTCATCATTTCAACATGTATGTCGATTAGATCACCTTTCTAGTTTCTTCATTATCACCCTGATATTTTATCATATGTTCCCCTTTTGCGATTTATAACATAGAACAGTTAGTCAATTTCTTGGCCCTCAATATCGAACGATCGCAACTTCTTCCTTACGCCTAAAGCAAGTTTGATCGGCCTCATTTCTCTATTCATTTGCAAATGCTATTAGATGAGATGTACTAGTTCTAAATCTTCAGGGAATAGGTCCAGCCGCATGGTTCTTAATCCATTCTTATTAAAACATATTTATGTTCTTACCTTGTGAAATTTGATCTCATATCTTACAAATTCCAAATGTGCTATGATTGGAACTCCTCTCATATTTCATAATCTTACTACGTCTGTCTCTTATACACAGATAAATGTGTATAATGCGATTTAATCGAACTAGGATTAAGAATTGTAAATCGATAAGTCGCATTTCTAGTTCTCTGTATACACATCTAGAACAAATAGAGTACAGGGTGTAATCTTATACACATCTAGATGTGTATAAGAGACAGGTTAGTTGATCATCTTTCGATATTGAAGTCTTTTTCAATTTGAACTGATTCTTGGTTCTTAATGTAGCATAATTAAATCACATTTTACGTCGTTATCATGAGCTATTAGAACTTATAATGTTTCTACATGTACTTTGTCGAGAACACCTTTCTTGTTTTTCTTAATCTTACGCGACTTGATCCCAGTTATTAGTATTTAATCTTGTACGATTTGTCCCCTTTCTTAGTTCTCAATATCGTACGAGTATAACTCCTTCCACTCTGATTAAGCAGGTATACTTGGCCTCATTTCACACTTATTTCATCAAAACCGTCATATTATTCGTTTGTTCTTATTCTTTTATGCATAGTTATCACTCGTGGTTCTTGATTTGGCCAAATCAAATCGCATTTTAAGTTTTTATCTTGAGTTACGAGATTTAATTTTATAAGACCTCCTGTTCTATTTCTTAATCTGATATGACTCGATCTACTTTGTTAGTTCTTAATCCTGTACGATTAGATCGCCTTTACTGTGTCATAATATAGTACGATTAGACCTTTTCTTTCTTCTCAATATCGTACTATTACAATTTCTTCCTTAATCACTGTGCATTCATAATTAATAGGCCTCATTTCTCAGTTCTTTTTCTTACACGATTAGATAATCTCTTAATTATAAATCTTTAATGAATACCACCCGCTCTTGGTTCTTTTTAAATCTAATACGACTACTTCTCCTTTATTAGTTCTCAATCTTGTTTGATTGTTGTATCTCTTTTTTCGACTCACAATATATTACGATTAGTCGACGTTATTGGACATTCTCATCTTTTCAACCTGTATGTCGATTAGATCACCTTTCTAGTTCTTAATTATCTCCCTGATATTTTATCATATCTTTCCATTTTGCGATTCATAACATAGACCAGTTAGTTAATTTCTTGGCTCTCAATATCGAACGATCGCAACTTCTTCCTTACTCCTAAAGCAAGTTTGATCGGCCTCATTTCTCTATTCATTTGCAAATGCTATTAGATGAGATGTACTAGTTCTAAATCTTCAGGAATAGGTGTATAAGATGGTTCTTAATCCATTCTTTTTAAAACATATTTATGTTCTTACCTTGTGAATGTTCTTATTTCAATTTGAACTGATTCTTGGTTCTTAATGTAGCATAATTAAATCACATTTTACGTCGTTATCATGAGCTATTAGAACTTATAATGTTTCTACATGTACTTTGTCGAGAACACCTTTCTTGTTTTTCTTAATCTTACGCGACTTGATCCCAGTTATTAGTATTTAATCTTGTACGATTTGTCCCCTTTCTTAGTTCTCAATATCGTACGAGTATAACTCCTTCCACTCTGATTAAAGCAGGTATACTTGGCCTCATTTCACACTTATTTCATCAAAACCGTCATATTATTCGTTTGTTCTTATTCTTTTATGCATAGTTATCACTCGTGGTTCTTGATTTGGCCAAATCAAATCGCATTTTAAGTTCTTATCTTGAGTTACGCGATTTAATTTTATAAGAACTCCTGTTCAATTTCTTAATCTGATATGACTCGATCTACTTTGTTAGTTCTTAATCCTGTACGATTAGATCGCCTTTACTGTGTCATAAAATAGTACGATTAGACCCTTTCTTTTTTCTCAATATCGTACTATTACAATTTATTCCTTAATCACGGTGCACGCATAATTAATAGGCCTCATTTCTCAGTTCTTTTTCTTATACGATTAGATAATCTCTTAATTATAAATCTTTAATGAATACCACCCGCTCTTGGTTCTTTTTAAATCTAATACGACAACTTCTCCTTTATTAGTTCTCAATCATGTTTGATTGTTGTATCTCCTTTTCTGACTCACAATAAGATTTTTACTATTAGTCGACTTTCCTAGTTCTCAATATCTTGCGATTACACTTCTTTCTTAGTTATTAAGCAAATATGGTTGCCTCCGTTCTCTTTCGAATGCGATTAGATCATTCCTTTGATCTAAATCGTTTGTGCACAGGTCCCACACATGGTTCTCAATCTAGTCTAACTAAGTCACGTATTAGGGGCTTATCGTCCGTTATTGGACATTCTCATCTTTTCAACCTGTATGTCGATTAGATCACCTTTCTAGTTCTTAATTATCTCCCTGATATTTTATCATATCTTTCCATTTTGCGATTCATAACATAGACCAGTTAGTCAATTTCTTGGCTCTCAATATCGAACGATCGCAACTTCTTCCTTACTCCTAAAGCAAGTTTGATCGGCCTCATTTCTCTATTCATTTGCAAATGCTATTAGATGAGATGTACTAGTTCTAAATCTTCAGGGAATAGGTCCAGCCGCATGGTTCTTAATCCATTCTTATTAAAACATATATTATGTTCTTACCTTGTGAAATTTGATCTCATATCTTTTCCAAATGTGCTATGATTGGAACTCCTCTCATATTTCATAATCGAACACGACAGGTCTCCTTTCTTTGCTCTGAAATGCGTACGTTATGTCTCCTTTTGTTGTTCATTGTAAAGTTCGATTAGTCGCATTTCTTAGTTCTCAATATTGTACGATTGTCACTTCTTCCTTTGTCATTGTACAGGGTGTAATTGGCTTCATTTCTCAGTTCTTTTTCAAATAAGGTTAGATAATCAACTTTTGTTCAAAGTCTTTTCAATTTGAACTGATTCTTGAGTTCTTAATGTAGCATAATTAAATCACATTTTACGTCGTTATCATGAGCTATTAGAACTTATAATGTTTCTACATGTACTTTGTCGAGAACACCTTTCTTGTTTTTCTTAATCTTACGCGACTTGATCCCAGTTATTAGTATTTAATCTTGTACGATTTGTCCCCTTTCTTAGTTCTCAATATAAATGCAGTATAGGTATACTTGGCCTCATTTCACACTTATTTCATCAAAACCGTCATATTATTCGTTTGTTCTTATTCTTTTATGCATAGTTATCACTCGTGGTTCTTGATTTGGCCAAATCAAATCGCATTTTAAGTTCTTATCTTGAGTTACGCGATTTAATTTTATAAGAACTCCTGTTCAATATCTTAATCTGATATGACTCGAACTACTTTGTTAGTTCTTAATCCTGTACGATTAGATCGCCTTTACTGTGTCATAAAATAGTACGATTAGACCCTTTCTTTTTTCTCAATATCGTACTATTACAATTTATTCCTTAATCACGGTGCACGCATAATTAATAGGCCTCATTTCTCAGTTCTTTTTCTTATACGATTAGATAATCTCTTAATTATAAATCTTTAATGAATACCACCCGCTCTTGGTTCTTTTTAAATCTAATACGACAACTTCTCCTTTATTAGTTCTCAATCATGTTTGATTGTTGTCATGACGGTCCCACACATGGTTCTCAATCTAGTCTAACTAAGTCACGTATTAGGGGCTTATCGTCCGTTATTGGACATTCTCATCTTTTCAACCTGTATGTCGATTAGATCACCTTTCTAGTTCTTAATTATCTCCCTGATATTTTATCATATCTTTCCATTTTGCGATTCATAACATAGACCAGTTAGTCAATTTCTTGGCTCTCAATATCGAACGATCGCAACTTCTTCCTTACTCCTAAAGCAAGTTTGATCGGCCTCATTTCTCTATTCATTTGCAAATGCTATTAGATGAGATGTACTAGTTCTAAATCTTCAGGGAATAGGTCCAGCCGCATGGTTCTTAATACCATTCTTATTAAAACATATTTATGTTCTTACCTTGTGAAATTTGATCTCATATCTTTTCCAAATGTGCTATGATTGGAACTCCTCTCATATTTCATAATCTTACAAGACAGATCTAAAAGATTCGAATGCTCTGAAATGCGTACGTTATGTCTCCTTTTGTTGTTCATTGTAAAGTTCGATTAGTCGCATTTCTTAGTTCTCAATATTGTACGATTGTCACTTCTTCCTTTGTCATTGTACAGGGTGTAATTGGCTTCATTTCTCAGTTCTTTTTCAAATAAGGTTAGATAATCAACTTTTGTTCAAAGTCTTTTTCAATTTGAACTGATTCTTGGTTCTTAATGTAGCATAATTAAATCACATTTTACGTCGTTATCATGAGCTATTAGAACTTATAATGTTTCTACATGTACTTTGTCGAGAACACCTTTCTTGTTTTTCTTAATCTTACGCGACTTGATCCCAGTTATTAGTATTTAATCTTGTACGATTTGTCCCCTTTCTTATCTGTCTCTAAATGATGTAGTTCTCAATATCGTACGAGTATAACTCCTTCCACTCTGATTAAGCAGGTATACTTGGCCTCATTTCACACTTATTTCATCAAAACCGTCATATTATTCGTTTGTTCTTATTCTTTTATGCATAGTTATCACTCGTGGTTCTTGATTTGGCCAAATCAAATCGCATTTTAAGTTCTTATCTTGAGTTACGCGATTTAATTTTATAAGAACTCCTGTTCAATTTCTTAATCTGATATGACTCGATCTACTTTGTTAGTTCTTAATCCTGTACGATTAGATCGCCTTTACTGTGTCATAAAATAGTACGATTAGACCCTTTCTTTTTTCTCAATATCGTACTATTACAATTTATTCCTTAATCACGGTGCACGCATAATTAATAGGCCTCATTTCTCAGTTCTTTTTCTTATACGATTAGATAATCTCTTAATTATAAATCTTTAATGAATACCACCCGCTCTTGGTTCTTTTTAAATCTAATACGACAACTTCTCCTTTATTAGTTCTCATTCGATATCATGTTTGATTGTTGTATCTCCTTTTCTGACTCACAATATTTTACTATTAGTCGACTTTCCTAGTTCTCAATATCTTGCGATTACACTTCTTTCTTAGTTATTAAGCAAATATGGTTGCCTCCGTTCTCTTTCGAATGCGATTAGATCATTCCTTTGATCTAAATCGTTTGTGCACAGGTCCCACACATGGTTCTCAATCTAGTCTAACTAAGTCACGTATTAGGGGCTTATCGTCCGTTATTGGACATTCTCATCTTTTCAACCTGTATGTCGATTAGATCACCTTTAAGTTCTTAATTATCTCCCTGATATTTTATCATATCTTTCCATTTTGCGATTCATAACATAGACCAGTTAGTCAATTTCTTGGCTCTCAATATCGAACGATCGCAACTTCTTCCTTACTCCTAAAGCAAGTTTGATCGGCCTCATTTCTCTATTCATTTGCAAATGCTATTAGATGAGATGTACTCGTTCGATATTGAGACAGGAATAGGTCTCAGCCGCATGGTTCTTAATCCATTCTTATTAAAACATATTTATGTTCTTACCTTGTGAAATTTGATCTCATATCTTTTCCAAATGTGCTATGATTATACAAATATCTCATATTTAATGAGAACCACTAATCTCCTTTCTTTGCTCTGAAATGCGTACGTTATGTCTCCTTTTGTTGTTCATTGTAAAGTTCGATTAGTCGCATTTCTTAGTTCTCAATATTGTACGATTGTCACTTCTTCCTTTGTCATTGTACAGGGTGTAATTGGCTTCATTTCTCAGTTCTTTTTCAAATAAGGTTAGATAATCAACTTTTGTTCAAAGTCTTTTCAATTTGAACTGATTCTTGGTTCTTAATGTAGCATAATTAAATCACATTTTACGTCGTTATCATGAGCTATTAGAACTTATAATGTTTCTACATGTACTTTGTCGAGAACACCTTTCTTGTTTTTCTTAATCTTACGCGACTTGATCCCAGTTATTAGTATTTAATCTTGTACAAGACGATTTGTCCCCTTTCTTAGTTCTCAATATCGTACGAGTATAACTCCTTCCACTCTGATTAAGCAGGTATACTTGGCCTCATTTCACACTTATTTCATCAAAACCGTCATATTATTCGTTTGTTCTTATTCTTTTATGCATAGTTATCACTCGTGGTTCTTGATTTGGCCAAATCAAATCGCATTTTAAGTTCTTATCTTGAGTTACGCGATTTAATTTTATAAGAACTCCTGTTCAATTTCTTAATCTGATATGACTCGATCTACTTTGTTAGTTCTTAATCCTGTACGATTAGATCGCCTTTACTGTGTCATAATATAGTACGATTAGACCTTTTCTTTCTTATCAATATCGTACTATTACAATTTCTTCCTTAATCACTGTGCATTCATAATTAATAGGCCTCATTTCTCAGTTCTTTTTCTTACACGATTAGATAATCTCTTAATTATAAATCTTTAATGAATACCACCCGCTCTTGGTTCTTTTTAAATCTAATACGACAAGAAGTAGATAATACTTCTCCTTTATTAGTTCTCAATCTTGTTTGATTGTTGTATCTCTTTTTTCGACTCACAATATATTACGATTAGTCGACTTTCCTAGTTCTCAATATCTTGCGATTACACTTCTTTCTTAGTTATTAAGCAAATATGGTTGCCTCCGTTCTCTTTCGAATGCGATTAGATCATTCCTTTGATCTAAATCGTTTGTGCACAGGTCCCACACATGGTTCTCAATCTAGTCTAACTAAGTCACGTATTAGGGGCTTATCGTCCGTTATTGGACATTCTCATCTTTTCAACCTGTATGTCGATTAGATCACCTTTCTAGTTCTTAATTATCTCCCTGATATTTTATCATATCTTTCCATTTTGCGATTCATAACATAGACCAGTTAGTCAATTTCTTGGCTCTCAATATCGAACGATCGCAACTTCTTCCTTACTCCTAAAGCAAGTTTGATCGGCCTCATTTCTCTATTCATTTGCAAATGCTATTAGATGAGATGTACTAGATTCTAAATCTTCAGGGAATAGGTCCAGCCGCATGGTTCTTAATCCATTCTTATTAAAACATATTTATGTTCTTACCTTGTGAAATTTGATCTCATATCTTTTCCAAATGTGCTATGATTGGAACTCCTCTCATATTTCATAATCTTACACGACAGATCTCCTTTCTTTGCTCTGAAATGCGTACGTTATGTCTCCTTTTGTTGTTCATTGTAAAGTTCGATTAGTCGCATTTCTTAGTTCTCAATATTGTACGATTGTCACTTCTTCCTTTGTCATTGTACAGGGTGTAATTGGCTTCATTTCTCAGTTCTTTTTCAAATAAGGTTAGATAATCAACTTTTGTTCAAAGTCTTTTTCAATTTGAACTGATTCTTGGTTCTTAATGTAGCATAATTAAATCACATTTTACGTCGTTTTCATGAGCTATTAGAACTTATAATGTTTCTACATGTACTTTGTCGAGAACACCTTTCTTGTTTTTCTTAATCTTACGCGACTTGATTCCCAGTTATTAAGTATTTAATCTTGTACGATTTGTCCCCTTTCTTAGTTCTCAACATCGATATTGAGACATAAGAAGAAACGAATAAAGACAGGTATACTTGGCCTCATTTCACACTTATTTCATCAAAACCGTCATATTATTCGTTTGTTCTTATTCTTTTATGCATAGTTATCACTCGTGGTTCTTGATTTGGCCAAATCAAATCGCATTTTAAGTTCTTATCTTGAGTTACGCGATTTAATTTTATAAGAACTCCTGTTCAATTTCTTAATCTGATATGACTCCAATAAGAGACGATAAGGCCCTAAACTTGCTTAGTTAGATACGATTTAGATACTGTGTCATAATATAGTACGATTAGACCTTTTCTTTCTTCTCAATATCGTACTATTACAATTTCTTCCTTAATCACTGTGCATTCATAATTAATAGGCCTCATTTCTCAGTTCTTTTTCTTACACGATTAGATAATCTCTTAATTATAAATCTTTAATGAATACCACCCGCTCTTACATGGTTCTTTTTAAATCTAATACGACTACTTCTCCTTTATTAGTTCTCAATCTTGTTTGATTGTTGTATCTCTTTTTTCGACTCACAATATATTACGATTAGTCGACTTTCCTAGTTCTCAATATCTTGCGATTACACTTCTTTCTTAGTTATTAAGCAAATATGGTTGCCTCCGTTCTCTTTCGAATGCGATTAGATCATTCCTTTGATCTAAATCGTTTGTGCACAGGTCCCACACATGGTTCTCAATCTAGTCTAACTAAGTCACGTATTAGGGGCTTATCGTCCGTTATTGGACATTCTCATCTTTTCAACCTGTATGTCGATTAGATCACCTTTCTAGTTCTTAATTATCTCCCTGATATTTTATCATATCTTTCCATTTTGCGATTCATAACATAGACCAGTTAGTCAATTTCTTGGCTCTCAATATCGAACGATCGCAACTTCTTCCTTACTCCTAAAGCAAGTTTGATCGGCCTCATTTCTCTATTCATTTGCAAAGTTGCTATTAGATGAGATGTACTAGTTCTAAATCTTCAGGGAATAGGTCCAGCCGCATGGTTGTAAATCCATTCTTATTGAAACATATTTATGTTTTTACCTTGTGAAATTTGATCTCATATCTTTTCCAAATGTGCTATGATTGGAACTCCTCTCATATTTCATAATCTTACATGACAGATCTCCTTTCTTTGTTCTGAATTGCGTACGGTATGTCTCCTTTTGTTGTTCATTGTATAGTTCGATTAGTCGCATTTCTTAGTTCTCAATATTGTACGATTGTCACTTCTTCCTTTGTCATTGTGCAGCGTGTAATTGGCTTCATTTCTCAGTTCTTTTTCAAATAAGGTTAGATAATCAACTTTTGTTCAAAGTCTTTTTCAACTTGAACTGATTCTTGTTTCTTAATGTAGCATAATTAAATCACATTTTACGTCGTTATCATGAGCTATTAGAACTTATAATGTTTCTACATGTACTTTGTCGAGAACTCCTTTCTTGTTACTTAGATTTCTTAATCCTATGCGACTTGATCCCAGTTATTATTATTTAATCTTGTACGATTTGTCCCCTTTCTTAGTTCTCAATATCGTACGAGTACAACTCCTTCCACTGTGATTAAGCACGTATACTTGGCCTCATTTCTCACTTATTTCTTCAAAACCATCATGTTATACTTTAGTTCTTATTCTTTTATGCATAGTTATCACTTGTGTTTCATAATTTGGCCAAATCAAATCGCATTTTAAGTTCTTATCTTGAGTTACGAGATTTAATTTTATAAGACCTCCTGTTCTTTTTCTTAATCTGATATGACTCGATCTACTTTGTTAGTTCTTAATCCTGTACGATTAGATGGCCTTTACTGTGTCATAATATAGTATGATTAGACCTTTTCTTTCTTCTCAATATCGTACTATTACAATTTCTTCCTTAATCACTGTGCATTCATAATTAATAGGCCTCATTTCTCAGTTCTTTTTCTTACACGATTAGATAATCTCTTAATTATAAATCTTTAATGAATACCACCCGCTCTTGGTTCTTTTTAAATCTAATACGACTACTTCTCCTTTATTAGTTCTCAATCATGTTTGATTGTTGTATCTCTTTTTTCGACTCACAATATATTACGATTAGTCGACTTTCCTAGTTCTCAATATCTTGCGATTACACTTCTTCCTTAGTTATTAAGCAAATATGGTTGCCTGCGTTCACTTTCGAATGCGATTAGATCATTTATTTGATCTAAAATCTTTTGTGCACAAGTCCCACACATGGTTCTCAATCTAGTCTAACTAAGTCACGTATTAGGGGCTTATCGTCCGTTATTGGACATTCTCATCTTTTCAACCTGTATGTCGATTAGATCACCTTTCTAGTTCTTAATTATCTCCCTGATATTTTATCATATGTTCCCCTTTTGCGATTCATATCATAGAACAGTTAGTCAATTTCTTGGCTCTCAATATCGAACGATCGCAACTTCTTCCTTACTCCTAAAGCAAGTTTGATCGGCCTCATTTCTCTATTCATTTGCAAATGCTATTAGATGAGATGTACTAGTTCTAAATCTTCAGGGAATAGGTCCAGCCGCATGGTTCTTAATCCATTCTTATTAAAACATATTTATGTTCTTACCTTGTGAAATTTGATCTCATATCTTTTCCAAATGTGCTATGATTGGAACTCCTCTCATATTTCATAATCTTACACGACAGATCTCCTTTCTTTGCTCTGAAATGCGTACGTTATGTCTCCTTTTGTTGTTCATTGTAAAGTTCGATTAGTCGCATTTCTTAGTTCTCAATATTGTACGATTGTCACTTCTTCCTTTGTCATTGTACAGGGTGTAATTGGCTTCATTTCTCAGTTCTTTTTCAAATAAGGTTAGATAATCAACTTTTGTTCAAAGTCTTTTTCAATTTGAACTGATTCTTGGTTCTTAATGTAGCATAATTAAATCACATTTTACGTCGTTATCATGAGCTATTAGAACTTATAATGTTTCTACATGTACTTTGTCGAGAACACCTTTCTTGTTTTCCTAATCTTACGCGACTTGATCCCGTTATTAGTATTTAATCTTGTACGATTTGTCCCTTTCTTAGTTCTCAATATTACATTGGAACTTGTGGAATACTGTGATTAAGCACGTATACTTGGCCTCATTTCTCACTTATTTCTTCAAAACCATCATGTTATACTTTAGTTCTTATTCTTTTATGCATAGTTATCACTCGTGGTTCTTAATTTGGCCAAATCAAATCGCATTTTAAGTTCTTATCTTGAGTTACGAGATTTAATTTTATAAGACCTCCTGTTCTATTTCTTAATCTGATATGACTCGATCTACTTTGTTAGTTCTTAATCCTGTACGATTAGATCGCCTTTACTGTGTCATAATGTAGTACGATTAGACCTTTTCTTTCTTCTCAATATCGTACTATTACAATTTCTTCCTTAATCACTGTGCATTCATAATTAATAGGCCTCATTTCTCAGTTCTTTTTCTTACACGATTATTGATTAGATAATCTCTTAATTATAAATCTTTAATGAATACCACCCGCTCTTGGTTCTTTTTAAATCTAATACGACTACTTCTCCTTTATTAGTTCTCAATCTTGTTTGATTGTTGTATCTCTTTTTTCGACTCACAATATATTACGATTAGTCGACTTTCATAGTTCTCAATATCTTGCGATTACACTTCTTCCTTAGTTATTAAGCAAATATGGTTGCCTGCGTTCACTTTCGAATGCGATTAGATCATTTATTTGATCTAAAATCTTTTGTGCACAGGTCCCACACATGGTTCTCAATCTAGTATAACTAAGTCACGTATTAGGGGCTTATCGTCTGTTATTGGACATTCTAGATCAATAAGATTGAGAGGTACAACCATAGCTAAGATGTCTCTATGACAAGAGATGTGTATAATTAACAGCCCTGAACTATTTTTGAATATCGTAGAATAAATAAGATACATATCATAGAACAGTTAGTCAATTTCTTGGCTCTCAATATCGAACGATCGTAACTTCTTCCTAATGATAATGCTCCTAAAGCAAGTTTGATCGGCCTCATTTCTCTATTCTTTTGCAAATGCTATTAAATGAGATGTATTAGTTCTAAATCTTCAAGGAATAGGTCCAGCCGCATGGTTCTTAATCCATTCTTATTAAAACATATTTATGTTCTTACCTTGTGAAATTTGATCTCATATCTTTTCCAAATGTGCTATTATTGGAACTCCCCTCATATTTCATAATCTTACACGACAGATCTCCTTTCTTTGTTCTGAATTGCGTACGGTATGTCTCCTTTTGTTGTTCATAGTATAGTTCGATTAGTCGTATTTCTTAGTTCTCAATATTGTACGATTGTCACTTCTTCCTTTGTCAATTTATAGGGTGTAATTGGCTTCATTTCTCAGTTCTTTTTCAAATAAGGTTAGATAATCATCTTTTGTTCAAAGTCTTTTTCAATTTGAACTGATGCTTGGTTCTTAATCTAGAATAATTAAATCACATTTTACGTTGTTATCATGAGCTATATGAACATTATAATGTTTCAACATGTACTCTGTCGCGAATTCCTTTCTTGTTTTTCTTAATCTTATGCGACTTGATCCCAGTTATTAGTATTTAATGTTGTACGATTTGTCCCCTTTCTTAGTTCTCAATATCGTACGAGTATAACTCCTTCCACTGTGATTAAGCAGGTATACTTGGCCTCATTTCACACTTATTTCATCAAAACCGTCATATTATTCGTTAGTTCTTATTCTTTTATGCATAGTTATCACTCGTGGTTCTTGATTTGGCCAAATCAAATCGCATTTTAAGTTCTTATCTTGAGTTACGCGATTTAATTTTATAAGAACTCCTGTTCAATTTCTTAATCTGATATGACTCGATCTACTTTGTTAGTTCTTAAGGTAAGATTAGACCTGCTTAATTACTGTGTCATAATATAGTACGATTAGACCTTTTCTTTCTTCTCAATATCGTACTATTACAATTTAACTTAATCACTTTAATGCATAATTAATAGGCCTCAGAATTTCTCAGTTCTTTTTCTTATACGATTAGATAATCTCTTAATTATAAATCTTTAATGAATACCACCCGCTCTTGGTTCTTTTGATATCTAATACGACTGCTTCTCCTTTATTAGTTCTCAATCTTGTTTGATTGTTGTATCTCCTTTTCCGACTCACAATATATTATGATTAGTCGACTTTTCTAGTTCTCAATATCTTGCGATTACGCTCCTTTCTTGTTTCTTAATCTTATGCGACTTGATCCCAGTTATTAATGTATTTAATCTTGTACGATTTGTTCCCTTTCTTAGTTCTCAATATCGTACGAGTATAACTCCTTCCACTGTGATTAAGCTCGTATACTTGGCCTCATTTCTCGCTTATTTCTTCAAAACCATCATGTTATATTTTAGTTCTTATTCTTTTATGCATAGTTATCACTCACGGTTTTTCGTTTGGCCAAATCAAATCGTATTTTAAGTTCTTATCTTGAGTTACTAGATTTACTTTTGTAAGAACTCCTCTAAGAAATGTTCAATTTCTTAATCCGATATGACTCGATCTACTTTGCCAGTTCTTAATCCTGTACGATTAGATCTCCTTTATTGTGTCATAATATAGTACGATTAGACCCTTTCTTTCTTCTCAATATCGTACAATTTCAATTTCTTCCTTAATCATTGTACAGGCATAATTAATAGGCCTCATTTTTCAGTTCATTTTCTCAATATCGTACTATTACAATTTCTTCCTTAATCACTGTGCATGCATAATTAATGGGTCTCATTTCTCAGTTCTTTTTCTTATACGATTAGATAATCTCTTAATTATAAATCTATAATGAATACCACCCGTTCTTGGTTCTTTTTAAATCTAATACGATTACTTCTGCTTTATTAGTTCTCAATCTTTTTTGATTGTTATATCTCTTTTTTCGACTCACAATATATTACGATTAGTCGACTTTCCTAGTTCTCAATATCTTGCGATTACACTTCTTCCTTAGTTATTAAGCAAATATGGTTGCCTGCGTTCACTCGAAACAGGTTCGAATGCGATTAGATCATTTATTTGATCTAAAATCTTTTGTGCACAGGTCCCACACATGGTTCTCAATCTAGTATAACTAAGTCACGTATTAGGGGCTTATCGTCCGTTATTGGACATTCTCATCTTTTCAACCTGTATGTCGATTAGATCACCTTTCTAGTTCTTAATTATCTCCCTGATATTTTATCATATGTTCCCCTTTTGCCATTCATATCATAGAACAGTTAGTCAATTTCTTGGCTCTCAATATCGAACGATCGCAACTTCTTCCTTACTCCTAAAGCAAGTTTGATCGGCCTCATTTCTCTATTCTTTTGCAAATGCTATTAGATGAGATGTATTAGTTCTAAATATTCGAGGAATAGGTCCAGCCGCATGGTTCTTAATCCATTCTTATTAAAAGATATTTATGTTCTTACTTTGTGAAATTTGAACTCATATCTTTTCCAAATGTGCTATGATTGGAACTGCTCTCATATTTCATAATCTTGCACGACAGAGTCTCCTTTCTTTATTCTGAATTGCATATGTTATGTCTCCTTTTGTTGTTCATTGTATAGCTCCATTAGTCGCATTTCTTAGTTCTCAATATTGTACGATTGTCACTTCTTCCTTTGTCAATTTACAGGGTGTAATTGGCTTCATTTCTCAGTTCTTTTTCAAATAAGGTTAGATAATCAACTTTAGTTCAAAGTCTTTTTTAATTTGAACTGATTCTTGGTTCTTAATCTAGCATAATTAAACCACAATTTACGTTGTTATCATGAGTTATTAGAACTTATAATGTTTCTACATGTACTTTGTCGAGAAGTTCTTTCTTGTTTCTTAATCTTGTGCGACTTGATCCCAGTTACTAGTATTTAATCTTGTACGATTTGTCCCCTTTCATTGTTCTCAATATCGTACGAGTACAACTCCTTCCACTGTGACTAAGCACGTATACTTGGCCTCATTTCTCACATATTTCTTCAAAACCATCATATTATACTTTAGTTCTTATTCTCCTTGACTTTATGCATAGTTATCACTCGTGGTTCTTAATTTGGCCAAATCAAATGGCATTTTAAGTTCTTATCCTGAGTTACGAGATTTAATTTTATAAGAACTCTTGTTCTATTTCTTAATCTGATATGATTCGATCTACTTTGTTAGTTCTTAATCCTGTACGATTAGATCGCCTTTACTGTGTCATAAAATAGTACGATTAGACCCTTTCTTTCTTCTCAATATCGTACTATTACAATTTCTTCCTTAATCACGGTGTACGCATAATTAATAGGCCTCATTTCTCAGTTCTTTTTCTTATACGATTAGATATTCTCTTAATTATAAATCTTTAATGAATACCACCCGCTCTTGGTTCTTTTTAAATCTAATACGACAACTTCTCCTTTATTAGTTCTCAATCCTGTTAGATTGTTGTATCTCCTTTTCGGACTCACAATATAATACGATTAGTCGACTTTCCTAGTTCTCAATATCTTGCGATTACACTTCTTCCTTAGTTATTAATGTGCAAATATGGTTGCCTCCGTTCTCTTTCGAATGCGATTAGATCATTCCTTTGATCTAAATCGTTTGTGCACAGGTCCCACACATGGTTCTCAATCTTGTCTAACCAAGTCACGTATTAGGGGCTTATCGTCCGTTATTAGACATTCTCATGTTTTCAACGTGTATGTCGATTAGATTACCTTTCTAGTTTCTTAATTATCTCCCTGATAATTTATCATATGTTCCCCTTTTGCGATTCATAACATAGAACAGTTAGTCAATTTCTTGGCTCTCAATATCGAACGATCGCAATTTCTTCCTTACTCCTAGAGCAAGTAAGATCGGCCTCATTTCTCTATTCATTTGCAAATGCTATTAGATGAGATGTACTAGTTCTAAATCTTCCAATATATAGTCGACAGGTTGTAAATCCATTCTTATTAAAACATATTTATGTTCTTACCTTTGTGAAATTTGATCTCATATCTTTTCCAAATGTGCTATGATTGGAACTCCTCTCATATTTCATAATCTTACACGACAGATCTCTTTTCTTTGTTCTGAATTGCGTACGTTATGTCTCCTTTTGTTGTTCATTGTAAAGTTCGATTCGTCGCATTTCTTAGTTCTCAATATTGTACGATTGTCACTTCTTCCTTTGTCATTGTACAGGGTGTAATTGGCTTCATTTCTCAGGTCTTTTTCAAATAAGGTTATATAATCATCTTTTGTTCGAAGTCTTTTTCAATTTGAACTGATTATTGGTCTTAATCTAGCATAATTAAATCACATTTTACGTTGTTATCATGAGCTATTTGAACTTATAATGTTTCTACATGTACTTTGTCGAGAACTCCTCTCTTGTCTCTTAATCTTATGCGACTTGATCCCAGTTATTAGTATTTAATCTTGTACGATTTGTCCCCTTTCTTAGTTCTCAATATCGTACGAATACAACTCCTTCCACTGTGATTTAGCACGTATACTTGGCCTCATTTCTCACTTATTTCTTCAAAACCATCATATTAGTTACTTTAGTTCTTATTCTTTTATGCATATATATCACTCGTGGCTCTTAATTTGGACAATTCAAATCGTATAATTTTAAGTTCTTATCTTGAGTTACGAGATTTAATTTTATAAGAACTCCTGTTCTATTTCCTAATCTGATATGACTCGATCTACTTTGTTAGTTCTTAATCCTGTACGATTAGATCGCCTTTACTGTGTCATAATATAGTACGATTAGACCCTTTCTTTCTTCTCAATATCGTACTATTACAATTTCTTCCTTAATCACAGTGCACGCAAAATTAATAGGCCTCATTTCTTAGTTCTTTTTCTTGTACGATTCGATAATCTCTTAATTATAAATCTTTAATGAATACCACCCGCTCTTGGGTCTTTTTAAATCTAATACGACTACTTCTCCTTTATTAGTTCTCAATCTTGTTTGATTATTGTATCTCCTTTTCCGACTCACAATATATTACGATTAGTCGACTTTCCTAGTTCTCAATGTCTTGCGATTACACTTATTCTTCCTTAGTTATTAAGCAAATATGGTTGCCTCCGTTCTCTTTCGAATACGATTAGATGATCATTGGATCAAAATCATTTGTGCGCAGGTCCCACACATGGTTCTCAATCTAGTCTAACTAAGTCACGTATTAGGGGCTTATCGTCCTTTATTAGACATTCTCATCTTTTCAACCTGTATGTCGATTAGATCACCTTTCTAGTTTCTTAATTATCTCCCTGATATTTTATCATATGTTCCCCTTTTGCGATTCATAACATAGAACAGTTAGTCAATTTCTTGGCCCTCAATATCGAACGATCGCAACTTATTCCTTACTCCTAAAGCAAGTTTGATCGGCCTCATTTCTCTTTACTTTTGCAAACGCTATTAGATGAGATGTATTAGTTCTTAATGTTCAAGATATAGGTCCAACAGCATGGTTCTTCATCCATTCTTATTAAAACATATTTATGTTCTTACCTTGAGAAATTTGATCTCATATCTTTTCAAAATGTGCTATATAAGTATCTAGATGCTGATTGGAACTCCTCTCATATTTCATAATCTTACACGACTGATCTCCTTTCTTTGTTCTGAATTGCATATGTTATGTCTCATTTTTTGTTCATTGTATAGCTCAATTAGTCGCATTTCTTAGTTCTCAATATTGTACGATTGTCACTTCTTCCTTTGTCAATTTACAGGGTGTAATTGGCTTCATTTCTCAGTTCTTTTTCAAATAAGGTAAGATAAGCATCTTTTGTTCAAAGTCTTTTTCAATTTGAACTGATTCTTGGTTCTTAATCTAGCATAATTAAACCACATTTTACGTGGTTATCATGAGTTATTAGAACTTATTATGTTTCTACATTTACTTTGTTGATAACTCCTTTCTTGTTTCTTTATCATATGCGACTTGGTCCCAGTTATTAGTATTTAATCTTGTACGAGTTGTCCCCTTTCTTAGTTCTCAATATCGTACGAGTACAACTCCTTCCACTGTGACTAAGCACTTATACTTGGCCTCATTTCTCACGTATCTTCTTCAAAACCATCATATTATACTTTAGTTCTTATTCTTTTATGCATAGTTATCCCTCGTGGTTCTTAATTTGGCCAAATCAAATGGCATTTTAAGTTCTTATCCTGAGTTACGAGATTTAATTTTATAAGAACTCTTGTTCTATTTCTTAATCTGATATGACTCGATCTACTTTGTTAGTTCTTAATCCTGTACGATTAGATCGCCTTTACTGTGTCATAAAATAGTACGATTAGACCCTTTCTTTCTTCTCAATATCGTACTATTACAATTTCTTCCTTCATCACGGTGTACGCATAAATAATAGGCCTCATTTCTCAGTTCTTTTTCTTATACGATTAGATATTCTCTTAATTATAAATCTTTAATGAATACCACCCGCTCTTGGTTCTTTTTAAATCTAATACGATAACTTCTACTTTATTAGTTCTCAATCCTGTTAGATTGTTGTATCTCCTTTTCGGACTCACAATATAATACGATTAGTCGACTTTCCTAGTTGCTCTCAATATCTTGCGATTACACTTCTTCCTTAGTTATTAAGCAAATATGGTTGCCTCCGTTCTCTTTCGAATGCGATTAGATCATTCCTTTGATCTAAATCGTTTGTGCACAGGTCCCACACATGGTTCTCAATCTTGTCTAACTAAGTCACGTATTAGGGGCTTATCGTTCGTTATTAGACATTCTCATGTTTTCAACGTGTATGTCGATTAGATTACCTTTCTAGTTTCTTAATTATCTCCCTGATAATTTATCATATGTTCCCCTTTTGCGATTCATAACATAGAACAGTTAGTCAATTTCTTGGCTCTCAATATCGAATGATCGCAACTTCTTCCTTACTCCTAAAGCAAGTTTGATCGTCCTCATTTCTCTATTCATTTGCAAATGCTATTAGATGAGATGTACTAGTTCTAAATCTTCAGGGAATAGGTCCAGCCGCATGGTTGTAAATCCATTCTTATTAAAACATATTTATGTTCTTACCTTTGTGAAATTTGATCGCTCATATCTTTTCCAAATGTGCTATGATTGGAACTCCTCTCATATTTCATAATCTTACACGACAGATCTCCTTTCTTTGTTCTGAATTGCGTACGTTATGTCTCCTTTTGTTGTTCATTGTAAAGTTCGATTCGTCGCATTTCTTAGTTCTCAATATTGTACGATTGTCACTTCTTCCTTTGTCATTGTACAGGGTGTAATTGGCTTCATTTCTCAGGTCTTTTTCAAATAAGGTTATATAATCATCTTTTGTTCGAAGTCTTTTTCAATTCGAACTGATTATTGGTCTTAATCTAGCATAATTAAATCACATTTTACGTTGTTATCATGAGCTATTTGAACTTATAATGTTTCTACATGTACTTTGTCGAGAACTCCTCTCTTGTCTCTTAATCTTATGCGACTTGATCCCAGTTATTAGTATTTAATTTGTGCGATTTGTCCCCTTTCTTAGTTCTCAATAACGTACGAGTACAACACTTTCCACTGTGACTAAGCACGTGAGATACTTGGCCTCATTTCTCACTTATTTCTTCAAAACCATCATATTATACTTTAGTTCTTATTCTTTTATGCATAGTTATCACTCGTGGTTTTAATTTGGCCAAATCAAATGGCATTTTAATTTCTTATCTTGAGTTACGAGATTTAATTTTATAAGAACTCCTGAGATTTCTTAATCTGATATGGCGATCTAATGTTAGTTCTTAATCCTGTACGATTAGATCGCCTTTACTGTGTCATAATATAGTACGATTAGACCCTTTCTTTCTTCTCAATATCGTACTATTACAATTTCTTCCTTAATCACAGTGCACGCAAAATTAATAGGCCTCATTTCTTAGTTCTTTTTCTTATACGATTCGATAATCTCTTAATTATAAATCTTTAATGAATACCACCCGCTCTTGGTTCTTTTTAAATCTAATACGACTACTTCTCCTTTATTAGTTCTCAATCTTGTTTGATTGTTGTATCTCTTTTTCCATCTCACAATATATTACAGATTAGTCGACTTTCCTAGTTCTCAATATCTTGCGATTACACTTCTTCCTTAGTTATTAAGCAAATATGGTTGCCTCCGTTCTCTTTCGAATGCGATTAGATCATTCATTTGATCGAAATCTTTTGTGCACAGGTCCCACACATGGTTCTCAATCTAGTATAACTAAGTCACGTATTAGGGGCTTATCGTCCGTTAATAGACATTCTCATCTTTTCAACCTGTATGTCGATTAGATCACCTTTCTAGTTTCTTAATTATCTCCTGATATTTTATCATATGTTCCCCTTTTGCGATTCATATCATTGAACAGTTAGTCATTTTCTTGGCTCTCAATATTGAACGATAGCAACTTCTTCCTTACTCCTAAAGCAAGTTTGATCGGCCTCATTTCTCTATTCTTTTGCAAAAGCTATTAGATGAGATGTATTAGTTCTAAATCTTCAAGGAATAGGTCAAGCCGCATGGTTCTTAATCCATTCTTATTAAAACATATTTATGTTCTTAACGACCTTGTGAAATTTGATCTCATATCTTTTCCAAATGTGCTATGATTGGAACTCCTCTCATATTTCATAATCTTACACGACAGATCTCCTTTCTTTGTTCTGAATTGCGTACGGTATGTCTCCTTTTGTTGTTCATTGTATAGTTCGATTAGTCGTATTTCTTAGTTCTCAATTGTCACTCCCCAAAAACGGGACCGTAACACGCCGCGCTAATGGTACACCGGCCCAAAGCGCAAGGCACAAACGAACAGAGCAACAAACTTAACCGCAATGTAATAGAACCATCAAACCATTTCTTAACTATAAAACCGAATATTTCATTTTACACAAAAAAATACGAATTACAAAACTCTAACCGAAACCTTCCAAAACAAACCTAGACTCCATAACCTTCCCGTCCGGGGTCCCCCTCTATAAGGATCCTCTAACCATCTAGGTTTATCGGACAGACATCTAAGAAAACATCTAGCTGATAAGAGTCAAAGACGGAATCATGAGCAAAGAATATCAACTCTTCAAGATTCAACAAAAGAGGTACAACAAAGATTACATAAGCAAGGACCTCTCAAAACCCCCCAAAACAAGTCAATCAATAACTCCAGGTCAAAGAATTCCACAGATCCTGTAATGTCGCGAACAAAACAGAATCTTATATAATTCTAAGCCCGAGGACATCGATTTAAACCTCGAAAGACTCATCGAATACCCATACCCAAAATTAAATCAAAGTCGGTCATCGGTAACTGAATAAGGTCAGCCTCAAACTTCCTATCACAAACTAACCTTAAAACACTCTTAAAACATCATTATATGCATAGACATAAGCATTCATAGCATAACACTCTAGGGCCACATATGGAAGACAAAACCCCAACTCATAATCTTAAAATATGTAATCTAACCGTGGAAAGTTGTTAAAAATCAATCCCAATCACTTCCCAACCTCCAAAACACTAAAAACAACCCATAACATACATAAATCATAACATATAAGGCTGCAAAGAGGGTTTTATGTTTCAGCCATAAAGAATAATACAAAACTTGAAATTAAAGCTTGGATCATAAAGCCCATAAGCCATAAAGTGCTAAAATACATAAAATCTTACCTTCCAAGTGATTTATACTTGATATCCAAGAAAATTTTGGGGGAAAATGGGGAAGAGAAGTTCGGCCAGCAGCTAGGAGAAATGAGGAAGAAACAAAGCAAGAAGAAGACTAAAAAGATTCCAAGGTTGACCCAAATAGTTCCCCATTTGACCAAATAGTCTCCAAGTTGACTATTTAACCCAAAAACTAATTTTTGCTACTAAATTAACACTTTTTTTTTTCTGAATATTTCAGTCATCATACAACACTCACACACCACAATGCACTAATTACACTTAGTCCAATTTTTGACCCGTTTACCCGCCGGAACCGAAATCACGTAAACCAAAAAATTTGCCGAATTGAAAAACGAATAAGTTGAAGTACTTAATGACTAAAAATAATATGAAAAACATTTTAAACCAGTTAAAAATCAGTTCACATCAAAGAACAAGGCTAGTAAAATACTGGGTTTCACATTCTACCCCCCTTAAACAAAGTTTCGTCCTCGAAACTTACGAAATCACGAAGCAAACAAAGCTGGATACTTCGATCTCATGAGGCTCTCAAGCTCCCAGGTAGCTTCTCGCTCAGAATGATTAGACCATAAAACCTTCACGTAGGGGATAACTTTATTCCTCAATGTCTTATCTTGTCGATCCAAGATCCTCTCCGGAACCTCCTCGTATGTCGTGTCCTCCCGATCTACTAAAGGTTCATGGCTCAACACATGAGAGGGATCAGGGATATACTTCTTCACTCAAAAAGAGCTTAATATGAGGCAAAGGCGTTGGCTAGAGTTATTGAAGGACTATGACCTGACCATTAGCTATCATCCTGGTAAAGCTAATAAGGTTACCGATGCTTTGAGTCGTAAATCATCTGTGTATAGTATGGCTCTTTTGATTTGTCAGTGTGAGGCTTTGAATTTGGAGGTTGTTGAGTCTACTGGGTCAGACTTTGGCAGCATTGGTTGTTCAATCTACACTGATGGATTGCATTAAGGTGTCCCAGTTAGATGATCCTGAGCTACGGAAAGTAATGTTGAAAGTATAGAATGGTGAGACCTCAGAGTTTCAGGTTAGAACTGATGGTAGCTTGTGGCGAGACAGACGTTTATGTGTGCGAACGACATCGACTAGGGAAGCGAACTGATGAAAGAAGCTCACTCTTCGCGCTTATCTATTCATCCTGGGGGTACGAAGATGTATAGGGACTTGAAAATGAGATTTTGGTGGCTTGGAATGAAAAGAGAGATAGCTGAGTTTGTGGCGAGATGTTTGGTGTGTCAAGAGTTAAGGCTTTGAACACAAAAGGCCCAGCGGTTTACTACGATCATTCTGTGCTGGCGTGGATAAGAGACCCACCTTACTAAGGATTATCTACCATGTGTATAACCATGTAACTAGGCTCATCTAATGAAAGTCCTATGGGTGATTGTTGACCGCCTAACAAAGTCCGCCCATTCGCCTCTTACCGATGAAGGTGACTGTCTCTTTGGAATCATCTAGTGAAGTTATATGAGACAGGAGATTGTCCCAAAACGGTGTGCCTAAGAGCATTATTTCTGATCGCGATCCCAGGTTTGTAATCCATAGCGAACAAATCCAAGTACAGTTTCATCAAAAATGACCTAGAGACAGACCGACCAACTTATAGAGAGCCAATGGAGTTTGCGGTTGGGGATAAAGTCTGTATGTGAAAGTATCGCCGACTAAAGGGGTAGCTAGGTTTGGGAAAGGTGGAAAGTTGAGTCCACGCTTTATAGGCCCCTATGAGGTGTTGAACAAGGTTGGTGATTTGGCATACCAATTGGCTTTGCCTCCGGAGTTGTCTACAGTTCATAATACCTTCCATGTCTCTCGGTTGAGGAGGTATATCCTGATAACTAGCTCAGTGGATATCATAAAAGCTCTTCAAATGGGGCCAAGCATTTCGATAAAAAGAAATGTTCTTTGATTTTTAACTGGTTTAAAATGTTTTTCATATTATTTTTAGTCATTAAGTACTTCAACTTATTCATTTTTCAATTCGGCAAATTTTTCGGTTTACGCGATTTCGGTTCCGGCGGGTAAATGGGTCAAAAATTGGACTAAGTGTAATTAGTGCATTGTGGTGTGTGAGTGTTGTATGATGACTGAAATATTCAGGAAAAAAAAAAGTGTTAATTTAGTAGCAAAAATTAGTTTTTGGGTTAAATAGTCAACTTGGAGACTATTTGGTCAAATGGGAACTATTTGGGTCAACCTTGGAATCTTTTTAGTCTTCTTCTTGCTTTGTTTCTTCCTCATTTCTCCTAGCTGCTGGCCGAAACAGGTTCTCTTCCCCATTTTCCCCCAAAATTTTCTTGGATATCAAGTATAAATCACTTGGAAGGTAAGATTTTATGTATTTTAGCACTTTATGGCTTATGGGCTTTATGATCCAAGCTTTAATTTCAAGTTTTGTAGGATTCTTTGGTCAATGGCTGAAAATAAAACCCTCTTTGCAGCCTTATATGTTATGATTTATGTATGTTATGGGTTGTTTTTAGTGTTTTGGAGGTTGGGAAGTGATTGGGGTTGATTTTTAACAACTTTCCACGGTTAGATTACATATTTTAAGATTATGAGTTGGGGGTTTGTCTTCCATATGTGGCCCTAGAGTGTTATGCTATGAATGCTTATTTCTATGCATATAATGATGTTTTAAGAGTGTTTTAAGGTTAGTTTGGATAGGAATTGAGACTTGAAACCAAGTGGAATTGATTTCCCTTCATTTTGTAAGTAAGCGGAAGTTTGGCGCAGCTAGGATAATTTGGATAATTGGTTATGTTTGAAGGGTCTTTAATGATCTTTTGATGGTTTTAGGTGTTTTCCTTTGTTGTGGGATGCTATTGATATAGTCCGGCTATTGCTCAGGTGAATGCATAAACATAAAGCATTGGTCTCTTATACATATGTTGTTTTGAGTTAACAACTAACCAATTAGAAGAAATTTTTTTTGAATAAGTTAATATCTGGACTTCACTCTTGAATTTCCATACATATAGCCTGTCTCTTATACACATCTCAAACACATCCAAAATTATATACCTAGGTCACCTATGAGCCAAAACAGTTAAGAGTCCTCTTATACTGTTTTAGGTACCACGCCACCTACCGCGATCGCGTTCGGTGATCATTTGTGCAGTTTTTGATTTGATAGGTGGGTAACATAGACCCTCTTCCACTTGTATTTTGTTTAACGACTTTGAAATATGTCGGATGGAAAGAAAATGTGTATGATGTTTGGAACTGCACTTTTACCAAGTTTTGGAATTATTACATATGAAATCGGTAGACCAAGCTATTTTATGTTAATCAATTGATATGTTTGCAAACTCTTTTGATATGAAAGCATTTTATAACTGTTTTGGCTCATAGGTGACCTAGGTATATAATTTTGGATGTGTTTGGAAATGTTTGATTTGGGAGAACCGGTTCTATAGTCATCCATGGGACGCCATGGTGATGCTATGATTTATGAACTATTTGATCGGGGTCTTGTGATGGGATAACTTGACCTCCGGTCGGACTAGTAGGTGTGGTAGATTACTAGATCGGCTAGTACTTGTAGGTCATACCTTTGAGCCTAAAAGATACTCATGCTATTTTATTATATTCGGATTGAAGCGTACTTGGATTTGTTCGCTATGCTTTAGCATACTATGTTCTGAAATGATTTGGATCTTCTTTAATCTGTTTTGGACATGGCTGACGTTTAAATGGCATGATACATTTTAGAAACTACTTATGATTATGGTTTATTGACGTTTAAATGGCATGAGACATTTTAGAAACTAGCTTCATGACTATGGTTTTCACAAATGTTATTATCTTTATGTTTTCTTTTTATCGCAATGCTTGGCCCCATTTGAAGAGCTTTTATGATATCCACTGAGCTAGTTATGCTCACCAGATGTGAGACATAATTTTTCAGCAAATTCTGCACAGATTATGAACAAGAATCAGATCGCCGGCGGTGAGAAAGACTTTGAACAAAAGAGGATTATCTAACTTTTCTGCGGATAATCTTCCAAGCTTCTCTTTTGTTTGGAGAGGGGTAGTGTATTAGATAGGTTTTGTATTGATGAACTTTGTTTTTGTTGTAGCATCTTTTGTACTAAGAAGGAATTTTGTAATTCGTATTTTTTGTGTAAAATGAAATATTCGGTTTTATAGTTAAGAAATGGTTTGATGGTTCTATTACATTGCGGTTAAGTTTGTTGCTCTGTTCGTTTGTGCCTTGCGCTTTGGGCCGGTGTACCATTAGCGCGGCGTGTTACGGTCCCGTTTTTGGGGCGTGACATCGGGAACAATATTGTACGATTGTCACTTCTTCCTTTGTCAATTTACAAGGTGTAATTGGCTTCATTTCTCAGTTCTTTTTCAAATAAGGTTAGATAATCATCTTTTGTTCAAAGTCTTTTTCAATTTGAACTGATTCTTGGTTCTTAATCTAGCGTAATTAAATCACATTTTACGTTGTTATCATGAGTTATTAGAACTTATAATGTTTCTACATGTACTTTGTCGAGAACTCCTTTCTTGTTTCTTAATCTTATGCGACTTGATTCCAGTTATTAGTATTTAATCTTGTACGATTTGTCCCCTTTATTAGTTCTCAATATCGTACGAGTACAACTCCTTCCACTGTGATTAAGCACGTATACTTGGCCTCATTTCACACTTATTTCTTCAAAACCGTCATATTATTCGTTAGTTCTTATTCTTTTATGCATAGTTATCACTCGTGGTTCTTAATTTGGCCAAATCAAATCGCATTTTAAGTTCTTATCTTGAGTTACGCGATTTAATTTTATAAGAACTCCTGTTCAATTTCTTAATCTGATATGACTCGATCTAATTGTTAGTTCTTAATCCTGTACGATTAGATCGCCTTTACTGTGTCATAAAATAGTACGATTAGACCCTTTCTTTCTTCTCAATATCGTACTATTACAATTTATTCCTTAATCACGGTGCACGCATAATTAATAGGCCTCATTTCTCAGTTCTTTTTCTTATACGATTAGATAATCTTATCTTTTCAACATGTATGTCGATTAGATCACCTTTCTAGTTTCTTACTTATCTCCCTAATATTTTATCATGCTTTCTCCTGTTGCGATTCATAACATAGAACAGCTAGTCAATTTCTTGGCTCTCAATATCAAACGATGGCAACTTCTTCCTTACTCGTAAAGCAAGTTTGATCGGCCTCATTTATCTATTCTTTTGCAAATGCTATTAGATGATGTATTAGCTCTAAATCTTCGAGGAATAGGTCCAGTGCATGGTTCTTAATCCATTCTTATTAAACGAACATATTTATGTTCTTACGTTGTGAAATTTGATCTCATATCTTTTCCAAATGTGCTATGATTGGAACTCCTCTCATATTTCATAATCTTACACGACTAATCTCCTTTCTTTGTTCTGTTAATTGCATATGTTATGTCTCCTTTTGTTGTTCATTGTATAGCTGGATTAGTCGCATTTCTTAAATCTCAATATTGTACGATTATCGCTTCTTCCTTTGTCATTATACAAGGTGTAATTGGCTTCATATTTCTCAGTTCTTTTTCAAATAAGGTTAGATAATCATCTTTTGTTCAAAGTCTTTTTCAATTTGAACTGATTCTTGGTTCTTAATCTTGCATAATTAAATCACATTTTACGTTGTTATCATGAGTTATTAGAACTTATTATGTTTCTACATGTACTTTGTTGATAACTCCTTTCTTGGTTCTTAATCATATGCGACTTGATCCCAGTTATTAGTATTTAATCTTGTACGATTTGTCCCCTTTCTTAGTTCTCAATATCACATACGAGTATAACTCCTTCCACTATGATTAAGCACGTATACTTGGCCTCATTTCTCACTTATTTCTTCAAAACCATCATATTATATTTTAGTTCTTATTCTTTTATGCATTTTTATCACTCATGGTTCTTAATTAGGTCAAATCAAATCGCATTTTAAGTTCTTATCTTGAGTTACGAGATTTAATTTTATAAGAACTCCAGTTCTATTCCTTAATCTGATATGACTCGATCTACTTTGTTAGTTTTTTGTCCTGTACGATTGGATCTCCTTTACTCTGTCAGAATATATTACGATTAGACCCTTTCTTTCTTCTCAATATCGTACTATTACAATTTCTTCCTTAGTCATTGTGCAGGCATAATTAATAGGCCTCATTTCTCAGTTCCTTTTCTTATACGATTAGATAATCTCTTAATTATAAATCTTTAATGAATACGACCCGCGCTTGGTTCTTTTTAAATCTAATACGACTACTTCCCCTTTATTAGTTCTCAATCTTGTATTGATTGTATCTCCTTTTGCAACTCACAACATATTACGATTAGTCGACTTTCTTTGTTCTCAATATCACTTCTTCCTTAGTTATTGAGCTAATATTGTTGCCTCCGTTCTCTTTCGAATGCGATTAAATTATTCATTTGATCAAAATCTTTTGTGCACAGGCCCCACACGTGGTTCTCAATCTAGTCTAACTAAGTCACGTATTAGGGGCTTATCATCGTTATTAGATATTCTTATCTTCTCAACATGTGTGTCGAATAGATCACATTTCTAGTTTCTTAATTATCTCCCAAATATTTTAGCATGTGTTCACCTTTTGCGATTCATAACATAGAACAGCTAGTCAATTTCTTGGCTCTCAATATCGAACGATCGCAACTTCTTCCTTACTCGTAAAGCAAGTTTGATCGGCCTCATTTCTCTATTCTTTTGCAAATGCTATTAGATGATGTATTAGTTCTAAATCTTCAAGGAATAGGTCCAGTGCATGGTTCTTAATCCTAAGAGAATTCTTACTCAAACATATTTATGTTCTTACCTTGTGAAATTTGATCTCATATCTTTTCCAACTGTGCTACGATTGGAACTCCTCTCACATTTCATAATCTTACACGACTAACTCCTTTCTTTGTTCTGTGAATTGCATATGTTATGTCTCCTTTTGTTGTTCATTGTATAGCTCGATTAGTCGTGTTTCTTAGTTTTCAATAATGTACGATTGTCACTTCTTCCTTTGTCATTGTACAGGGTGTAATTGGCTTCATTTCTCAGTTCTTTTTCAAATAAGGTTAGATAATCATCTTTTGTTCAAAGTCTTTTTCAATTTGAACTCATTCTTGGTTCTTAGTACTTATAATGATGTTTCTACATGTACTTTGTCGAGAACTCCTTTCTTGTTTCTTAATCTTGTAGGACATGATCCCAGTTATTTGTTTTTAATCTTGTACGATTTCTCCCCTTCCTTAGTTCTCAATATCGCACGAGTACAACTCCTTCCACTGTGATTAAGCAACATATACTTGGCCTCATTTCTCACTTATTTCTTCAAAACCATCATATTATACTTTAGTTCTTATTCTTTTATGCATAGTTATCACTCGTGGTTCTTAATTTGGCCAACAAATGGCATTTTAAGTTCTTATCCTGAGTTACGAGATTTAATTTTATAAGAACTCCTGTTCTATTTCTTAATCTGATTTGACTCGATCTACTCTGTTAGTTTTTAATCCTGTACGATTAGATCGCCTTTACTGTGTCATAATATCGTTCTATTACAATTTCTTCCTTAATCACTGTGCACACATAATCAATAGGCCTCATTTCTCAGTTCTTTTTCTTATACGATTAGATAATCTCTTAATTATAAATCTTCAATGAATACGACCCGCTCTTGGTTCTTTTTAAATCTAATACGACTACCTCTCCTTTATTAGTTCTCAATCTTGTTTGATTGTTGTGTCTCCTTTTCCGACTCACAATATATTACGATTAGTCGACTTTCCTAGTTCTCAATCGCGATAATTATCTTGCAATTACACTTCTTCCTTAGTTATTAAGCAAATATGGTTGCCTCCGTTCTCTTTCGAATGCGATTAGATCATTCATTTGATCTAAATCTTTTGTGCACAGGTCCCACACATGGTTCTCAATCTAGTCTAACTAAGTCACGTATTAGGGGATTATCGTCCTTTATTAGACATTCCCATCTTTTCAACCTGTATGTCGATTAGATCAACTTTCTATTTTCTTAATTGTCTCCCTGATATTTTATCATTTATTCTTCTTTTGCGATTCATAACATAGAACAGTTAGTCAATTTCTTGGCTATCAATATCGAACGATCGCAACTTCTTCCTTACTCCTAAAGCAAGTTTGATCGGCCTCATTTCTCTATTCTTTTGCAAATGCTATTAGGTGAGATGTATTATATTCAAATCAAAGAAAAGATATAGGTCCAGCCGCAGGGTTCTTAATCCATTCTTATTAAAACATATTTATGTTCTTACCTTCTGAAATTGGATCTCATATCTTTATTCCAAATGTGCTATGATTGGAACTCCTCTCATATTTCAAAATGTTACACGACAGATCTCCTTTCTTTGTTCTGAATTGTGTATGTTATGTCTCCTTTTGTTGTTCATTGTATAGCTCGATTAGTCGCATTTCTTAGTTCTCAATATTGTACGATTGTCACTTCTTCCTTTGTCAATTTACAGGGTGTAATTGGCTTCATTTCTCAGTTCTTTTTCACATAAGGTTAGATAATCATCTTTTGTTCAAAGTCTTTTTCAATTTGAACTGATTCTTGGTTCTTAATCTTGCATAATTAAATCACATTTTTCGTTGTTATCATGAGTTATTAGAACTTATAATGTTTCTACATGTACTTTGTCGAGAAGTTCTTTCTTGTTTCTTAATCTTATGCGACACTATCCCAGTTATTAGTATTTAATCTTGTACGATTTGTCCCCTTTCTTAGTTCTCAATATTGTAGAGTACAACTCCTTCCACTGTGACTACGCATGTATACTTGGCGCTCATTTCTCACTTATTTCTTCAAAACCATCATATTATACTTTAGTTCTTATTCTTTTATGCATAGTTATCACTCGTGGTTCTTAATTTGGCCAAATCAAATCGTATTTTAAGTTCTTATCTTGAGTTACGAGATTTAATTTTATAAGAACTCCTGTTCTATTTCTTAGTCCGATATGACTCGATGTACTTTGTTAGTTCTTAATCCTGTACGATTAGATCGCCTTTACTGTGTCATAATATAGTACGATTAGACCCTTTCTTTCTTCTCAATATCGTACTATTACAATTTCTTCCTTAATCACAATGCACGCATAAATAATAGGCCTCATTTCTCAGTTCTTTTTCTTATACGATTAGATAATCTCTTAATTATAAATCTTTAATGAATACCACCCGCTCATGGTTATTTTTGAATCTAGTACGACTACTTCTCCTCTATCTGTTCTCAGTGTTGTTTGATTGTTGTATCTCCTTTTCCGACTCACAATATATTACGATTATAGTCGACTTTCCTAGTTCTCAATATCTTGCGATTACACTTCTTCCTTAGTTATTAAGCAAATATGGTTGTCTCCGTTCTCTTTCGAATGCGATTAGATCATTTATTTGATCTAAATCTTTTGTGCACAGGTCCCACACAGTAACGGCTTATCATCTGTTATTAGACATTCTTATCTTTTCGGATTTATGTCGATTTGACTAAGGAAGTTTCTTAATCATCTCCCTAATATTTTAACATGTGTTCTCCTTTTGCGATTCATAACATAGAACAGTTAGTCAATTTCTTGGCTGTCAATACCGAACGATCGCAACTTCTTCCTTATTTCTCTATTCTTCTCAAATCGTACTATTACAATTTCTTCCTTAATCATTGTGCAGGCATAATTAGTAGGCCTCATTTCTCAGTTCTTTTTCTTATACGATTAGATAATCTCTTAATTATAAATCATTAATGAATACGACCCGCTCTTGGTTCTTTTTAAATGTAATACCACTACTTCTCCGTTTATTAGTTCTCAATCTTTTTTGATTGTATCTCCTTTTGCGACTCACAACATATTACGATTAGTCGGCTTTCTTAGTTCTCAATATCTTACGATTACAGTTCTTTCTTAGTTATTAAGCTAATATAGTTGCCTCCGTTCTCTTTCGAATGCGATTAGATCATTCATTTGATCTAAATCTTTTGTGCACAGGTCCCGTACATGGTTCTCAATACAGTCTAACGAAGTCACGTATTAGGGGCTTATCATCCGTTATTAGATATTCTTATCTTTTCAACATTAGTGTTGAATAGATCACCTTTCTAGTTTCTTAATTATCTCCCAAATATTATATCATGTGTTCTCCTTTTGCGATTTAAAACATAGAACAGTTAGTCAATTTCTTGGCTCTCATTATCGAACGATCGCAACTTCTTCCTTACTCCTAAAGCAAGTATGATCGGCCTCATTTCTCTATTCTATTGCAAATGCTTTTAGATGATGTATTAGTTCTAAATTTTCAAAGAGAATAGATCCGGCGCATGGTTCTTAATCAATTCTTATTAAAACATATTTATGTTCTTACCTTGTGAAATTTGATCTCATATCTTTTCCAAATGTGCTATGATTGGAACTCCCCTCATATTTCATAATCTTACACGACTAATCTCCTTCTTTGTTCTCTGAATTGCATATGTTATGTCTCTTTTTGTTGTTCATTGTATAGCTCGATTAGTCGCATTTCTTAGTTCTCAATATTGTACGATTATCACTTCTTCCTTTGTCATTATTCAAGGTGTAATTGGCTTCATTTCTCAGTTCTTTTTCGAATAAGGTTAGATAATCATCATTTGTTCAAACACTTTTTCTATTTGAATTGATTCTTGGTTCTTAATCTAGCATAATTAAATCACATTTTACGTTGTTATAATGAGTTATTAGAACTTATTATGTTTCTACATGTACTTCGTTGAGAACTCCTTTCATGTTTCTTAATCTTGAGTTACGAGATTTAATTTTATAAGAACTGCTGTTACTATTTCTTAATCTGATATGAGAAAGTGATAATCTACAATTGTTAGTTCTTAATCCTGTACGATTAGATCTCCTTTACTGTGTCATAATATAGTACGATTAGACCCTTTCTTTCTTCTCAATATCGTACTATTACAATTTCTTCCTTAATCATTGTGCAGGCATAATTAATAGGCCTCATTTCTCAGTTCTTTTTCTTATACGATTAGATAATCTCTTAATTATAAATCTTTAATGAATACGACCCGCCCTTGGTTCTTTTTAAATCTAATACGATTACTTCTCCTTTATTAGTTCTCAATCTTGTTTGATTGTTGTATCTCCTTTTGAGACTCACAATAGATTACGATTAGTCGACTTTCTTAGTTCTCAATATCTTACGATTACACTTCTTCCTTAGTTATTAAGCTAATATAGTTGCCTCCGTTCTCTTTCGAATACGATTAGATCATTCATTTGATCTAAATCTTTTTTGTGCACAGGCCCCACACATGGTTCTCAATCTAGTCTAACATTAAGAAGTCACGTATTTGGGGCTTATCAACCGTTATTAGATATTCTTATCTTTTCAACATGTATGTCGATTAGATCACCTTTCAAGTTTTTTACTTATCTCCCTAATATTTTATCATGTGTTGTTCTCCTTTTGCGATTCATAACATAGAACAGCTAGTCAATTTCTTGGCTCACAATATCGAACGATGGCAACTTCTTCCTTACTCGTAAAGCAAGTTTGATCGGCCTCATTTCTCTATTCTTTTGCAAATGCTGTTAGATGACGTATTAGCTCTAAATCTTCAAAGAATAGGTCCAGCGCATGGTTCTTAATCCATTCTTATTAAAACATATTTAAGTTCTTACCTTTTGAAATTTGATCTCATTTCTTTTCCAAATGTGCTATGATTGGAACTCCTCCCATATTTCGTAATCTTACACGACTATTCTCCTTTCTTTGTTCTGTGAATTGCATATGTCATGTCTCCTTTTGTTGTTCAAAACCATCGTATTATATTTTAGTTCTTCATAAATGATTCTTTTATGCATAGTTATCACTCACGGTTCTTAATTTGGCGAAATCAAATCACATTTTAAGTTCTTGTCTTGAGTTACGAGATTTACTTTTATAAGAACTCCTGTTCTATTTCTTAATCTGATATGACTTGATCTAATGTGTAGTTCTTAATCCTGTACGATTGGATCTCCTTTACTGTGTCATAATATAGTACGATTAGACCCTTTCTTTCTTCTTAGTATCGTACTATTACAATTTTTTCCTTAATCATTGTGCAGGCATAAGTAATAGGCCTCATTTCTCAGTTCTTTTTCTTATACGATTAGATAATCTCTTAATTATAAATCTTTAATGAAAACGACCCGCTCTTGGTTCTTTTTAAATCTAATACGGCTACTTCTCCTTTTTTAGTTCTCAATCTTGTTTGATTGTTGTATCTCCTTTTGCGACTCACAATATATTACGATTAGTCCACTTTCTTACTTCTCAATATCTTACGATTACAGTTCTTCCTTCGTTATCTAGTGAATAAGCAAATATAGTTGCCTTCGTTCTCTTTCGAATGCGATTAGATCAATGATTTGATCTAAAGCTTTTGTGCACAGGTCCCCCACATGGTTCTCAATCTAGTCTAACTAAGTCACGTATCGGGAGGTTATCATCCGTTATTAGATATTCTTATCTTTTCAACATGTATGTCTTTTAGATCACCTTTCTAGTTTCTTACTTATCTCCCTAATATTTTATCATGTGTTGTTCTCCTTTTGTGACTCAAAACATAGAAAAGTTAGTCAATTTTTTGGCTCTCAATGTCAAACGATCGCAACTTCTTCCTTACTCGTAAAGCAAGTTTGATCGGCCCCATTTCTCTATTCTTTTACAAATGCTATTAGATGATGTATTAGTTCTATATCTTCAAGGAATAGGTCCGGCGCATGGTTCTTAATCCATTCTTATTAAAACATAATTATTTTCTTACCTTGTGAAATTTGATCTCATATCTTTTACAAATGTGCTATGATTGGAACTCCTCAGCATATTTCATAATATTACACGACTAATCTACTTTCTTTGTTCTGTGAATTGCGTATGTTATGTCTCCTTTTGTTGTTCATTGTATAGCTCGATTAGTCGCATTTCTTAGTTCTCAATATTGTACGATTATCACTTCTTCCTTTGTCATTATACAAGGTGTAATTGGCTTCATTTCTCATTTCTTTTTCGAATAAGGTTAGATAATCATCTTTTGTTCAAAGTCTTTTTTAATTTGAACTGATTCTGGGTTCTTAATCTAGCATAATTATATCACATTTTACGTGGTTATCATGAGTTATTAGAACTTATTATGTTTCTATAGGTACTTTGTTGATAACTCCTTTCTTGTTTCTTAATCTTATACGACTTGATCCCAGTTATTAGTATTTAATATTGTACGATTTGTGCCCTTTCTTAGTTATCAATATCGTACGAGTACAACTCCTTCCACTGTGATTAAGGACATATACTTGGCCTCATATCTCACTATTTCTTCAAAACCATCTAATAGAATATTATATTTTCTTTTATGCATAGTTATCACTCATGGTTCTTAATTTGGCCTAACCAAATCGCATTTTAATTTCTTATCTTGAGTTAGAGATTTACTTTTATAAGAAGTCCTGTTTTATTTCTTAATCTGATATAACTCGATGTACTTTGTTAGTTCTTAGTCCTGTACGATTTGATCTCTTTTACTGTGTCATAATATAGTACGATTAGACCCTTTCTTTCTTCTCAGTATCATACTATGACAATTTCTTCCTTAATCATTGTGCAGGCATAATTAATAGGCCTCATTTCTCAGTTCTTTTTCTTATACGATTAGATAATCTCTTAATTATAAATCATTAATGAATACGACCCACTGTTGGTTCTTTTTAAATCTAATACCACTACTTCTCCTGTATTAGTTCTCAATCTTGTTTGATTGTATCTCCTTTTGCGACTCACAATATATTACGATTAGTCGACTTTCTTAGTTCTCAATATCTTACGATTACACTTCTTCTAATCTTAGTTATTAAGCTAATATAGTTGCCTCCATTCTCTTTTTAATGCGATTAGATCATTCATTTGATCTAAATCTTTTGAGCACAGGTCCCACACATGGTTCTCAATCTAGTCTAATCAAGTCACGTATTTGGGCTTATCATCAGTTATTAGATATTCTTATCTTTTCAACGTGTATGTCGATTAGATAACCTTTCTAGTTTCTTACTTATCTGCCTAATATTTAATCACGTGTTCTCCTGGTTTTGCGATTCATAACATAGAACAGCTTGTCAATTTTTTGGCTCTCAATATCGAACGATGGCAACTTCTTCCTTACTCGTAAAGCAAGTTATTAGAACTTATTATGTTTCTACCTGTTCTTTGTTGGGAACTCCTTTCTTGTTTTTTAATCTTATGCGACTTGATCGCAGTTATTAGTATTTAATCTTGTACGATTTGTCCCCTTTCTTAGTCCTCAATATCGTTCGAGTACACCTCCTTCCACTGTGATTAAGCACGTATATCTAATCTTGGCCACATTTCTCACTTATTTCTTCAAAATCATCATATTATATTTTAGTTCTTATTCTTTTATGCATAGTTTATAACTCATGGTTCTTAATTTGGCCAAATAAAATCGTATTTTAAGTTCTTATCTTGAGTTACGGATTTACTTTTATAAGAACTCCTGTTCTATTTTTTAATCTGATATGACTCGTTCTACTTTGTTAGTTCTTAATCCTGTACGATTAGATCTCCTCTACTGTGTCATAATATAGTACGATTAGGCCTATTCTTTCTTCTCAGTATCGTACTATTACAATTTCTTCCGTAATCATTGTGCAGGCATAATTAATAGGCCTCATTTCTCAGTTCTTTCTCTTATACGATTAGATAATCTCTTAATTATAAATCTTTAATGAATACGACCCGCTCTTGGTTCTTTTTAAATCTAATACGACTACTTCTCCTTTATTAGTTCTCAATCTTGTTTGATTGTTGTCTCCTTTTGCGACTCATAGTATATTACGATTATTGTCGACTTTCTTAGTTCTCTATATCTTACGATTACACTTCTTCCTTAGTTATTGAGCTAATATAGTTGCCTCCGTTCTCTTTCGAATGCGATTAAATCATTCATTTGATATAAATCTTTTGTGCACAGGTCCCACACATGGTTCTCAATCTAGTCTAACTAAGGCACGTTTTAGGTGCTTATCATCCGTTATTAGATATTCTTATCTTTTCAACATGTATGTCGATTAGATCACCTTTCTAGTTTCTTAATTATCTCCCAAATATTTTATCAGGTGTTCTCCTGGTTTTGCGATTCATAACATAGAACAGCTTGTCAATTTCTTGACTCTCAATAAGAACGATCGCAACTTCTTGTATACTTGTCAAGCAAGTTTGATCGGCCTCATTTCTCTATTCTTTTGCAAATGCTATTAGATGATGTATTAGTTCTAAATCTTCAAGGAATAGGTCCAACGCATGGTTCTTAATCCATTCTTATTAAAACATATTTATGTTCTTATATATGTGAAACCCAATATTTTACTAGCCTTGTTCTTTGATTTTTAACTGGTTTAAAATGTTTTTCATATTATTTTTAGTCATAAAGTACTTCAACTTATTCGTTTTTCAATTCGGCAAATTTTTCGGTTTACGCGATTTCGGTTCCAGCGGGTAAACGGGTCAAAAATTGGACTAAGTGTAATTAGTGCATTGTGGTGTGTGAGTGTTGTATGATGGCTGAATTATTCAAAAAAAAAAAAAGTGTTAATTTAGTAGCAAAAATTAGTTTTTGGGTTAAATAGTCAACTTGGAGACTATTTGGTCAAATGGGGAACTATTTGGGTCAACCTTGGAATCTTTTTAGTCTTCTTCTTGCTTTGTTTCTTCCTCATTTCTCCTAGCTGCTATAAGAGACTTCTCTTCCCCATTTTCCCCCAAAATTTTCTTGGATATCAAGTATAAATCACTTGGAAGGTAAGATTTTATGTATTTTAGCACTTTATGGCTTATGGGCTTTATGATCCAAGCTTAGTTAATTTCAAGTTTTGTAGGATTCTTTATGGCTCAAATTCGTAAAACCCTCTTTGCAGCCTTATATGTTATGATTTATGTATGTTATGGGTTGTTTTTAGTGTTTTGGAGGTTGGGAAGTGATTGGGGTTGATTTTTAACAACTTTCCACGGTTAGATTACATATTTTAAGATTATGAGTTGGGGTTTTGTCTTCCATATGTGGCCCTAGAGTGTTATGCTATGAATGCTTATGTTTATGCATTGGTTGGTTAGAATATGTTGTTTTGAGTTGGGTTGTAACCAAGGTCCCTTGAATACCTTGGAATTGGATTTTGTTGGCAGGGAGGATAACCTACTTATAGCCTAGGGAGAGGCGAAGTTTTTTCGGTTTTTCTGGAAAACTGAGCTTATTATCTCCTAATCTAGCTGTAATACGAATTTGAGGGGTTAACTAAGTGTTTTGACTGGGGTTTTAGCTTGTCGAAGTTGGTCGGAATTTGTGATAAGGTCATTTTTGACCAAAGAGCTAGACATGTCGTCTTCTATCGCATCTTGCGTCGTTTCGCTTCCTAGTCATTCTTTAACTTCTACATCTCTTCTAAGAGTCCTCTTATACTGTTTTAGGTACCACGCCACCTACCGGCGATCGCGTTCGGTGATCATTTGTGCAGTTTTGATTTGATAGGTGGGTAACATAGACCCTCTTCCACTTGTATTTTGTTTAACGACGAAACGAGAATATGTTTGGATGGATTTTAGAATGTGTATGATGTTTGGAACTGCACTTTTACCAAGTTTTGGAACTATTACATATGAAATCGGGACCAAGCTATTTTATGTTAATCAATTGATATGTTTGCAAACTCTTTTGATATGAAAGCATTTTATGACTGTTTTGGCTCATAGGTGACCTAGGTATATAATTTTGGATGTGTTTGGAAATGTTTGATTTGGGGAGAACCGGTTCTATAGTCATCCATGGGACGCCATGAGGGATAACTTGACCTCCAGGTCAGACATCTAGGTGTGGTAGAAGAGAAGATCATGCTATAGTACTGTAGGTCATACCTTTGAACCTAAAAGATATTCATGCTATTTTATTATATTCCGGATTGAAACTGTACTTGGATTTGTTCGCTATGCTTTAGCATACTATGTTTTAAAATGATTGGATCTTTTTGGCTATGTTTTGGACATGCCTGACGTTTAAATGGCATGATACATTTTAGAAACTACTTATGATTATGGTTTATTAACGTTTAAATGGCATGAGACATTTTAGAAACTGCTTCATGACTATGGTTTTCACAAATGTTATTATCTTTATGTTTTCTTTTTATCGCAATGCTTGGCCCCATTTGAAGAGCTTTTATGATATCCACTGAGCTAGTTATGCTCAAGACAGTGATTTATAATTTTTCAGTTTAGGTGCTCGTTTTTTACTCTCCACCGCGTTAGCAGCTTTTAGATTTTCTACAGATTCCACATTACTGGTAGGACAAAAGATCTGCGGTTAATCTTCCAAGCTTCTCTTTTGTTTGGAGAGGGGTAGTGTATTAGATAGGTTTTGTATTGATGAACTTTGTTTTTGTTGTAGCATCTTTTGTACTAAGAAGGAATTTTGTAATTCGTATTTTTGTGTAAAATGAAATATTCGGTTTTATAGTTAAGAAATGGTTTGATGGTTCTATTACATTGCGGTTAAGTTTGTTGCTCTGTTCGTTTGTGCCTTGCGCTTTGGGCCGGTGTACCATTAGCGCGGCGTGTTACGGTCCCGTTTTTGGGGCGTGACATCTTACCTTGTGAAATTTGATCTCATATCTTTTCCAAATGTGCTATGATTGGAACTCCTCTCATATTTCATAATCTTACACGACTAATGTCCTTTCTTTGTTCTGTGAATGGCATATGTTATGTCTCATTTTGTTGTTCATTGTATAGCTGGATTAGTCGCATTTCTTAGTTCTCAATATTGTACGATTATCGCTTCTTCCTTTGTCATTATAATCAAGGTGTAATTGGCTTCATTTTTCTCAGTTCTTTTTCAAATAAGGTTAGATAATCATCTTTTGTCAAAGTCTTTTTCAATTTGAACTGCTTCTCGGTTTCTTAATCTAGCATAATTAAATAACATTTTACGTAGTTATCTTGAGTTATTAGAACTTATTATGTTTCTACACGTACTTTGTTGAGAACTCCTTTCTTGTTTCTTAATCTTATGCGACTTGATCCCAGTTATTAGTATTCAATCTTGTACGATTTGTCCCCTTTCTTAGTTCTCAATATCGTACGAGTACAATTCCTTCCATTGTGATTAAGCACGTATACTTGGCCTCATTTCTCACTTATTTCTTCAAAACCGTCATATTATATTTTAGTTCTTATTCTTTTATGCATACTTATCACTCATGGTTCTGAATTTGGCAAATCAAATCTCATTTTAAGTTCTTATCTTGAGTTACGAGATTTACTTTTATAAGAACTCCTGTTCTATTTCTTAATCTGATATGTAGCAACTCGATCTACTTTGTTAGTTCGTAATCAAGTAAGAACTTAAAATCTCCTTTACTGTGTCATAATATAGTACGATTAGACTCTTTCTTTCTTCTCAGTATCGTACTATTACAATTTCTTCCTCAATCGTTGTGCATGCATAATTAATAGGCCTCATTTCTCACTTCTTTTTCTTATACGATTAGATAATCTCTTAATTATAAATCTTTAATGAATACGACACGCTCTTGGTTCTTTTTAAATATAATACCACTACTTCTCCTGTATTAGTTCTCAATCTTGTTTGATTGTATCTCCTTTTGCGAATCACAATATATTATGATTAGTCGACTTTCTTAGTTCTCAATATCTTACGATTACACTTCTTCCTTAGTTATTAAGCTAATATAGTTGCCTCCGTTCTCTTTTGAATGCGATTAGATCATTCATTTGATCTAAATCTTTTGAGCACAGGTCCCACACATGGTTCTCAATCTAGTCTAATCAACATCTATTTAGGGCTTATCACTAACATCAGATATTAGATATTCTTATCTTTTCAACATGTATGTCGATTAGATACCCTAATCGCTGTCTCTTATACACATCTAATATTTATAAGATGTGTTCTTATGGTTTTGCGATTCATAACATAAACAGCTTGTCAATTTCTTGGCTCTCAATATCGAACGATCGCAACTTCTTCCTTACTTGTCAAGCAAGTTTGATCGGCCTCATTTCTCTATTCTTTTGCAAATGCTATTAGATGATGTATTAGTTCTAAATCTTCAAGGAATAGGTCCAGCGCATGGTTCTTAATCCATTCTTATTAAAACATATTTATCACTCATGGTTCTTAATTTGGCCAAATCAAATCGCATTTTAAGTTATTCTCTTGAGTTACGAGATTTACTTTTTTAAGAACTCCTGTTTTATTTCTTAATCTGATATGACTCGATCTACTTTGATAGTTCTTAATCTGTACGAATATATCTCCTTTACTGTGTTATAATATAGTACGATTAGACCCTTTCTTTCTTCTCAGTAACGTACTATTATAATTTCTTCCTTAATCATTGTGCAGGCATAATTAATATGCCTCATTTCTCAGTTCTTTTTCTTATACGATTAGATAATCTCTTAATTATAAATCTTTAATGAATACGACCCGCTCTTGGTTCTTTTTAAATCTAATGCCACTACTTCTCCATTTTTAGTTCTCAACCTTGTTTGATTGTATCTCCTCTTGCGACTGACAATATATTACGATTAGTCGACTTTTTTAGTTCCCAATATCTTACTATTACAGTTCTTCCTTCGCTATTAAGCTAGTATAGTTGCCTCCGTTCTCTTTCGAATGCGATTTGATCATTGATTTGATCTAAATCTTTTGTGCACAGGTCCCCCACCTGGTTCTCAATCTAGTCTAACTAAGTCACGTATCAGGGGGTTATCATCCGTTATTAGATATTCTTTTCTTTTCAACATGTATGTCTTTTAGATCACCTTTCTAGTTTCTTACTTATCTCCCTAATATTCTATCATGTGTTGTTCTCCTTTTGCGATTCATAACATAGAACAGCTTGTCAATTTCTTGGCTCTCAATATCGAACGATCGCAACTTCTTCCTTACTCGTGAAGCAAGTTTGATCGGCCTCATTTGTCTATACTTTTGCAAATGCTATTAGATGATGTATTAGTTCTATATCTTCAAGGAATAGGTCCGGTGCATGGTTCTTAATCCATTCTTACTAAAACATATTTATGTTCTTAGCTTGTGAAATTTGATCTCATATCTTTTCCAAATGTGCTATGATTGGAAAATCCTCTCATATTTCATAATCTTACATGACTAATCTCCTTTCTTTGTTCTGTGACTTGCATATGTCATGTCTCCTTTTGTTGTTCATTGCATAGCTCGATTAGTCGCATTTCTAAGTTCTCAATATTGTACGATTATCACTTCTTCCTTTGTCATTGTACAAGGTGTTGTTGGCATCCTTTCTCAGTTCTTTTTCAAATAAGGTTAGATAATCATCTTCGATAATTTGTTCCAAGTCTTTTTCAATTTGAACTGATTCTTGGTTGTTAATCTAGCATAATTATATCACATTTTTCGTGGTTATCATGAGTTATTTGAACTTATTATGTTTCTACATGTACTTTGTTTAGAACTCCTATCTTGTTTCTTAATCTTATGCGACTTGATAAATTAGTATTTAATCTTGCACGATTTGTCCCCTTTCTTAGTTATCAATGATACGAGTTCTAAACACCAGTCCTTGTATAAACATGATTAAGCTAGAATACTTGGCCTCATTTCTCACTTATTTCTTCAAAACCATCATATTATATTTTAGTTCTTATTCTTTTATGCATAGTTATCACTCATGGTTCTTAATTTGGCCAAATCAAATCGCATTTTAAGTTCTTAAGAGTTACGGGAGAACGTATATTTATAAGTCTCAAGACTATTATCTAATCTGATATGACTCGATCTACTTTGATAGTTCTTAATCCTGTACGAATAGATCTCCTTTACTGTGTCATAATATACATTCAAAATGATGAGTACGATTAGACCCTTTCTTTCTTCTCAATGTCGTACTATTACAATTTCTTCCTTAATCATTGTGCAGGCATAATTAATAGGCCTCATTTCTCAGTTCTTTTTCTTATACGATTAGATAATGTCTTAATTATAAATCTTTAATGAATACGACCCGCACTTGGTTCTTTTTAAATCTAATGCCACTACTTCTCTTTTATTAGTTCTCAATCTTGTTTGATTGTATCTCCTTTTGCGACTCACAATATATTACGATTAGTCGACTTTCTTAGTTCCCAATATCTTACGATTACACTTCTTCCTTAGTTATTGAGCGAATATAGTTGCCTCCGTTCTCTTTCGAATGCGATTAGATCATTCCTTTGATCTAAATCTTTTGTGCACAGTTCCCACACATGGTTCTCAATCTAGTCTAACTAAGTCACGTATTAGGGGCTTATCATCCGTTATTAGATATTCTTATCTTTTCAACATGTATGTCGATTAGATCACCTTTCTAGTTCGTATCTTCAATATCTTCTTAATTATCTCCCTAATATTTTATCATGTGTTCTCCTTCTGCGATTTATAACACAGAACAGCTAGTCAATTTCTTGGCTCTCAATATCGAACGTTCGTAACTTCTTCCTTACTCGTAAAGTAAGTTTGAACGGCCTCATTTCTCTATTCTTTTGCAAATGCTATTAGATGATGTATTAGCTCTAAATCTTCAAGGAACAGGTCCAGCGCATGGTTCTCAATCCATTCTCAGTAAAACATATTTATATTCTTACTTTGTGAAATTTGATCTCATATCTTTTCCAAATGTGCTATGATTGGAACTCCTCTCATATTTCATAATCTTACACGACTAATCTCCTTTCTTTCTTCTGTGAATTGCATATGTTTTGTCTCCTTTTGTTGTTCATTGTATAGCTCGATTAGTCGCACTTCTTAGTTCTCAATATTGTACGATTATCCCTTCTTCCTTTGTCATTATACAAGGTGTAATTGGCTTCATTTCTCATTTCTTTTCCGAAGTATAAGGTTAGATAATCATCTTTTGTTCAAAGTCTTTTTCAATTTGAACTGATTCTGGGTTCTTAATCTAGCATAATTATATCACATTTTACGTGGTTATCATGAGTTATTAGAACTTATTATGTTTCTACATTTACTTTGTTGATAACTCCTTTCTTGTTTCTTTATCATATGCGACTTGGTCCCAGTTATTAGTATTTAATCTTGTACGAGTTGTCCCCTTTCTTAGTTCTCAATATCGTACGAGTACAACTCCTTCCACTGTGATTAAGCACGTATACTTGGCCTCATTTCTCACTTATTTCTTCAAAACCATCATATTATATTTTAGGTCTTATTCTTTTATGCATAGTTATCACTCATGGTTCTTAATTTGGCCAAATCAAATCGTATTTTAAGTTCTTATCTTGAGTTACGAGATTTACTTTTATAACAACTCCTGTTCTATTTCTTAATCTGATATGACTCGATCTACTTTGTTAGTTCTTAATCCTGTACGATTAGATAAGAACTCTCCTTTACTGTGTCATAATATAGTAAGATTAGATCCTTTCTTTCTTCTCAGTAACGTACTATTACAATTTCTTCCTTAATCATTGTGCATGCATAATTAATAGGCCTCATTTCTCAGTTCTTTTTCTTATACGATTAGATAATGTCTTAATTATAAGTCTTTAATGAATACGACACGCTCTTGGTTCTTTTTAAATCTAATGCCACTACTTCTCCTTTATTAGTTGTCAATCTTGTTTGATTGTATCTCCTTTTGCGACTCACAATGTATTACGATTAGTCGACTTTCTTAGTTCCCAATATCTTACGATTACACTTCTTCCTTAGTTATTGAGCTAATATAGTCGCCTCCGTTCTCTTTCGAATACGATTAGATCATTCATTTGATCTAAATCTTTTGTGCACAAGTCCCACACATGGTTCTCAATCTAGTCTAACTAAGTAACGTATTAGGGCTTATCATCCGTTATGAGATATTCTTATCTTTTCAACATGTAAGTATTGATTAGATCACCTTTCTAGTTTCCTAATTATCTCCCTAATATTTTATCATGTGTTCTCCTTTTGCGATTCATAACATAGAACAGCTAGTCAATTTCTTGGCTCTCAATATCGAACGATGGCAACTTCTTCCTTACTCGTAAAGCAAGTTTGATCGGCCTCATTTCTCTATTCTTTTGCAAATGCTATTAGACGATGTATTAGTTCTAAATCTTCAAGGAACAGGTCCAGCGCATGGTTCTCAATCCATTCTCATTAAAACATATTTGTATTCTTACCTTGTGAAATTTGATCTCATATCTTTTTCAAATGTGCTATGATTGGAACTCCTCTCATATTTCATAATCTTACACGACTAGTCTCCTTTCTTCGTTCTGTGAATTGCATATGTTATGTCTCCTTTTGTTGTTCATTGTATAGCTCGACTAGTAGCATTTCTTAGTTCTCAATATTGTACGGTTATCGCTTCTTCCTTTGTCATTATAGAAGGCGTAAATGGCTTTTTATGAAATAGTTAAAGATAGCAAATTTAACTCATTATACAGATTTTTTTTTTTTTTTTTTAATCAAACGCCCAAAAGGTGGGCAGAACTTTTATTTATTTTATGAGTTATTACAATATCGAAGGTTAGGGCAGCCCCTAGCATCTAGCCAAACCAGACCTTTTATAGAGCAAGGAATGGTGTTGTGCTCGTACTCAACATACATTGGATTTGCAATACCCTCATTAGCTAATCTATCAGCAACTTGATTAGACTCTCTAAAAATATGTTTAAATGAAATCTGCTTTCCAACACAAAGGCCTTGTATGACACGGAGTTGGTCATCAATACTCCAAATTGGTGACGACGAACCATTCAAAGTGTTGACAAGGATGAGTGAATCAATCTCAACCTCCAATGGGTGAACCCGCATTGCTCTTATCCCAAAAACAGCCAATCCGAATTCTTTTAGGTACTGGCCTGCAAATTAGTCCACTAAAAGTAACTTAAAAGAAAATGCCCGTAACCATGGTCCTTGTGATCCCTTATGGACTTATACACATCTAGCAGTGTATAAGAGACAGGGGCAGGGGTCAACTTCTTTCAGGAGCTCTTGACAGCTGAGGGAATTGCTTCTTTGACGGAAGATTTGCTCTTCATACTCCTTTGTAGGAGTTAAAAGCATCTTGCAAAAGTCAAAGGGAATGCCCTTACATCAGCTGTGGTTTCTCTTGTACAGGGGTGGATTGAGGAAATATTCGCTAAATATGAGTTGATGTTGGCAATGATGCGTGCAGCACTACTTGTTTTCCCATCAAACACAGCCATGTTCCTAGCTTTCCATAAGAACCAACATATTATACAAGGGAGGATTTTGTGGATTAGCCCAATTGTGGAAGAGGTGCTGCAGCCCACCACCATGAGCTAAGCTTGTCTAAAATGGTCGTTGAAGCCAGAATCACCTCAAGACAGGTTCAGAAAAAGTACCAAACTTGGCATATGATACATGTCAGGTAGATGTAGGGGTCCAAACAATCCGGTCTGGTTCATCAGTCATGAAGATCGATCTTTCATTGAGAATTGCGACAATGGTTTGCAGCTCCTCCATGGAGTATCTCTCGTCCAAAGAGGAAATATTCCAACCATTAGAACCCCAAACATGGGAAACCTTGAGCTGCCCATCATACACTGTTCTACCTTGTGGGAAAGAGGTCCGTATTTGGTCCATGGGTCGAACCAGAAGGAGCAATCAGCGTTTCGAATGAGGAATAACAGGCTCCTTTCCCACCTTCTCTGCCTCATCACGAACTCGCATCATTCTTTTCCATAAGAGTGAATCTCCTGGTGATTCAGCGACCAAGGTAGGGTGTTGGCCCTTAAGGTAGCAGCCTTGAAGAAAGGAACACCACAAAGAGCTGCCCATTCGAAACTTCCACCAAAGTTTGATACTAAAGCCTCGTACCACATCTTCTAGTGGTGGAATCCCTAGACCCATGGACCAAATACGGTATAACTTTACCCCAAGCATACAATGTCAGGTAAGCACCTGTCCAAGAAACAGGCCCTTAAAAAGTTTGCAAATGAGGCCGCTCCAACTCTTTAATTACTGATCTTGGGGGAAGGAGAATGATAATAGGTAGATGGGAATGCTGCTCAGAACATGTTTGATTAGAATTAACCGTCCTCCTGGAGAGAGGAACCTCGTCTGCCATCCATGAATCCAGGAAGCTACCTTTTCAATTAATGGCTGGAAGATAGTGCGCCGTCCTTTGCCTTTGTGAATGGGACAACCAAAACCAAGTAATTAAATGGGAGGGAGTTGTGGGTGAAACCCGTCTTGGCTTGGATCATCCGAGCGCGACCAGGTGCTGCCTTCTTTGATAGGTAAAAGAAGCTTTTGGACTTGTTAAAGAGCTGGCCGGAGGAGTTCTCAAACCGTGCTAAGAAGCTCGTTAAGTGTCAAGTGGATTTGGTTTCTCCCTTTGTGAAAATGACAATATCATCTGCGAAGGCCAAGTGGGAGGTAGTTGGGCATTGTTGCGGGAGTGAGTAAGCTGAAATTTTACCCTCGTGAACTGACCAATTTCATAGAAATGTCTCCAACATTAATATGAATAAATTTGGTGATAAGGGATCTCCTTGACGAACCCCTCTAGTGGATTTAAAGAATCCCTTGGGTGCTCCATTGTTGAGTGAAAACCAACATTCCTCCAAAACGTTCTTGATGGGAAGTCCAATGTTCAGCAAATCCAATCTTGTGTAGAATGGCATATAAGAAAGGCCATGAAAGCCTATCTAACGCCTTGGCGAGGTCGAGTTTGATGATCAAATTTCCTCCCCTCGTCTTCCGATCTATGAAATTGGTCATTTCTTGCACAAGAAGAATGTTATCGGCAATGTCCCTCCCTTTAACATAGGCCACTTGTTCGGCTGAAATAATCTTCGGTAGAATGAGGGAAAGTCGGTTGGCAAATATCTTGGTGCAGATTTTGTTGAAGAAAGTGCACAAGCTTATGGGCCGGAAGTCACTAAAAGAATTCGGATTGGCTGTTTTTGGGATAAGAGCAATAAGAGTACTAGTAAACATTCGTGGCAACTTAGCTCCTTTAAGAAAATCTCTCACCGCAAGGAAAAGATCATGGTGAATAATTTCCCCAGTAGTGAAGAAAACCCCATTATAGCCATCAATTCCGGCTGCTCCATTAGGATTAAGGTTGAAAACGGCCTCCCTCGCTCCTTCGATAATTCCTTTAATAAACCCGGTTGTCCTCCTCGAAAACCGTGCATGGGAGGTATTCTTCCACTCCACCCTCCTAGCTAAACGACAGAGATTGTACCATCTCCAAGCTGGTCTCTTACCACATGATGAAGAACCGTCCATAGCCCCTATATGGATTACTTTTGAAGGACTTCCAGCAGTCTTCTTCAATACACATCTCGCATGTGGATAAGAGCAAACTAAATGTGGATGGCCTGTCTCTGGTATACACAAATGTGCTAAGAGACAGGTATTTTGACCTCTTGTTCGGCTTCTTTAACCTTGTCAAAGACATTGCCAAATACCGTGTGACTCCAATTCCTGAGTTCGGCTTTTAGCCTTTTGAGTTTTGAAGCAAAAATGGAGATATAGGAGCCATAACATTGCAGCTGCCAATTGTTGCCTACGACCTGCAAGAAATCTTTGTGTTTAGTCATCTGATCTCACATATTAAGAAATTTAAATGGCTTTGGTCTTGAGGTGTTCTCATTGGAGGCTTTGAGCACGAGTGGCGAGTGGTCTGAGCACGTCTTGAGAAGGTGTTCAACACTAACTTGTTGAAAGGCTGCTAAAAAATGTGTGTTACAAACAAATCTGTCCACCTTTTGTTAAGCACGTATTCCAAGTCTATTCCCACGCCAAGTGAATTTGCAGCCTTGAAAAGGTAAGTCCACCAAGCCACATGCATGTAGGCAATCATTGAAGTCATTCATGGCATCAAGGTGCAATGGGGAAGTTCCTTTGTACTCATCAGAACTAGATATGACATTGAAGTCGCCACCCACCAGCCATGGAGTTTGAGGTTGGACAGCTCGAAGTTCCTCCCAAAGAACTCTTCGTTCCGCTGTTGTGCATTTTGCCCAAACAAAGGAGGCTTCCATGGCACTTTGCTGAGGAGAGGTCTCTTATAAACATGGAGGAGCTGATCCGAGCTGAATGTGGGGACGATGACCTAGCTCTCGGTTCCAAAAAAGCCAAATTTTGCCATTTGAGTTGCACTCGCAGCTATCAAAACCTAGCTTATTAGAAAACATTAGGATTCTAGCTTTGTCAACCATTGGCTCCATTAGAGCAATGAGTTTTATTTGATGTTGTTGAATGATTAACTTTAACCTACGAAGTGAGGGTTTATTAGCTATCCCCCGAATGTTACAAACTAAAATGCGATCCATTTAACATTGTGGGAGGGAGGGCAGCTTGGAATTTGCTTTGGCCAACTTGGTGCGCATTGGCCTTGGCATAGAGTAGGTTCTTTTGCGTCTTTTCTTTTTGGATGAGGGCTTACCAATTGTGTGTGAGGTGGGGGTGATCGGCTGAAGATCCTTGTTGATTGCATGGCTTGCATGGGGGGAGTCATTGTCTGAATAGTAACATGGTAATTCCTCCATTATTTTACCATGAGAGATGAGTGAATCATCCATGAAGGGATTGTTTGAAATTCGAATGTGTGTTGGATAATTCTGATTTTCAGCATCCCTTGATTGTGCAGCCAAGGATGTTGGTGGTTCCACAAAATTCGAATTGGCCCCACTCTCCAAGGGGTTCAAGGGCTGACCTTCCACAATGTGCTCATTTTCAAAATTTGAATCCAAGTGCTGGTGTGCTTTGGCCTTATCCATCTGCTGGTTTGAATCCGTTTATTGATTTGGATTGGCCTTATCCGAAGTTGTTGGTGCAATCCCATGAGAAGTGGCGTTTGAATTTTGAATCACATCCAGCATGAGTGGTTGTTCTTCCACGGCTGGTGGTTGCACCACCGTTGCTTCTGGTGGTTGCTGGACGGACTTCCCCCGCATGTTAGCATTGCCATCATTTTGGGAAATTTCCGGCATTGGTATTGGAGCTACATTCGTTGCAGCTGGTGGAGTATCCTTTCGGTGGTTCTTCAAGCTTATCACTGCATTCACAAGTGGAAAAGATGGGGCTGATTTTGAGCCCGAAGGTCCAGCCGTGTGTTCCTTTAAGACCGGAGTCCAACGTGTTCGGATGGGTTGCTTGGCTGAGTTCTTTATTTGTTCACCGTTACCTACTGGTTGGTTAGGATGCCCCGCTTGATACCTCTCCGGCATTCACCATTGGCATGGCCAATTTTCTTGCATTTCGTGCAATAAGATGGGACTGCATCGTAGGTAATTTTTTGCCAAATGCCCTCATTACCGACCCCCAACCACACCCTAGAAGGAAGGTCAGATAGGAGGTCTACTTCCACATAGTTCCTACCACTTGGCCTGGTGAAATTTGCAGTGGCTAAGTCGAGTTTAAGGGGTGTTCCAACCGCTTGAGCAAGGCTAAATACGGCGTGTTTGTTGAAGAAGACTGCTGGAAGTCCTTCAAAAGTAATCCATATAGGGGCTATGGACGGTTCTTCATCAGTGGTAAATGCCACTTAAGAACCCTCATGTAGTAGCCATTAACAAACCAGGTGTTTTTGAGCCAACATCGTAGGAAGTCCTCCTCCAATGAAAACCACATATGGCTATATTGCCAATATGTGCTTGTAATCAAGATATCCGATGGTGAACTGACCTTTGAATCCAATGGTGTGAAAACTTTTACGAAGAGTTTCCATGTTCGGCTTGCCTCTTGGAAAATTACCCACCAATGTGTAACGAAATGGTGCAGCAAGGTGTTGAACTTCATCTTGGGAGAAGAAAATCGCTGGTTCCCCTTTGTGCAGTTGAAGAGCTTTCAAGGCAAGGTCTGGATTTGGTGCGTGAAGGCTTAGGATTTGTCCACCCGAAAGAGCTTGTGCAAAGGTTTTTGGTTGCCCTTCAACCGATGGCTGAAGGGCAGCTGGTTCGACCATGGCCGAGTGGCAAAAGGAGAAGAATAGGTGCTGTGTTTTAGTGAGATAGGTGCTGTGTTTTAGTGAGAGGAAGTCTAGAGAGAAGGAGGAGAGAATTTCGTTTGGCGTTCTCTTGGTTCTTAATCTAGCATAATTAAATCACATTTTACGTGGTTATCATGAGTTATTAGAACTTATGTTCGTCTACATGTACTTTGTTGAGAACTACTTTCTTGTTTCTTAATCTTATGCGACTTGATCCCAGTTATTAGTATTTAATCTTGTACAATTTGTCCCCTTTCTTAGTTCTCAATATCGTAACAGTACAACTCTTCCACTGTGATTAAGCACGTATACTTGGCCTCATTTCTCACTTATTTCTTCAAAACCATCATATTATATTTTAGTTCTTATTCTTTTATGCATAGTTATCACTCGTGGTTCTTAATTTGGCCAAATCAAATAGCATTTTAAGTTCTTATCTTGAGTTACGAGATTTACTTTTATAAGAACTCCTGTCCTATTTCTGAATCTGATATGACTCGATCTACTTTGATAGTTCTTAATCCTGTACGAATAGATCTCCTTTACTGTGTCATAATGTAGTACAATTAGACCCTTTCTTTCTTCTCAAAGTCGTACTATTACAATTTCTTCCTTAATCATTGTGCAGGCATAATTTATAGGCCTCATTTCTCAGTTACACTTTTTCTTATACGATTAGATAATCTCTTAATTATAAATCTTTACTGAAAACGACCCGCTCTTGGTTCTTTTTAAATCTAATACGGATACTTCCCCTTTGTTAGTTCTCAATCTTGTTTGATTGTTGTATCTCCTTTTGCGACTCACAATATATTACGATTAGTCGACTTTCTTAGTTCTCAATATCTTACGATTACAGTTCTTCCTTCGTTATTAAGCAAATATAGTTTCCTTCGTTCTCTTTCGAATGCGATTAGATCAATGATTTGATCTAAATCTTTAGTGCACAGGTCCCCCACATGGTTCTCAATCTAGTCTAACTAAGTCACGTATCAGGAGGTTATCATCCGTTATTAGATATTCTTATCTTTTCAACATGTATGTCTTTTAGATCACCTTTCTAGTTTCTTACTTATCTCCCTAATATTTTATCATGTGTTGTTCTCCTTTTGTGACTCATAACATAGAACAGTTAGTCAATTTTTTGGCTCTCAATGTCGAACGATAGTCGCAACTTCTTCCTTCCTCTTAAAGCAAGTTTGATCGGCCCCATTTCTCTATTCTTTTGCAAATGCTATTAGATGATGTATCAGTTCTATATCTTCAAGGAATAGGTCCGGCGCATGGTTCTTAATCCATTCTTATTAAAACATATTTATTTTCTTACCTTGTGAAATTTGATCTCATATCTTTTCCAAATGTGCTATGATTGGAACTCCACGCATATTTCAAATATTACACGACTAATCTCCTTTCTTTGTTCTGTGAATTGCGTATGTTATGTCTCCTTTTGTTGTTCATTGTATAGCTCGATTAGTCGCATTTCTTAGTTCTCAATATTGTACGATTATCACTTCTTCCTTTGTCATTATACAAGGTGTAATTGGCTTCATTTCTCAGTTTCATTTTCGAATAAGGTTAGATAATCATCTTTTGTACAAAGTCTTTTTTAATTTGAACTGATTCTGGGTTCTTAATCTAGCATAATTATATCACATTTTACGTGGTTATCGATAATGATGAGTTATTAGAACTTATTATGTTTCTACATGTACTTTGTTGAGAACTACTCTCTTGTTTCTTAATCTTATGCGACTTGATCCCAGTTATTAGTATTTAATCTTGTACAATTTGTCCCCTTTCTTAGTTCTCAATATCGTAACAGTACAACTCCTTCCACTGTGATTTAGCACGTATACTTGGCCTCATTTCTCACTTATTTCTTCAAAACCATCATATTATATTTTAGTTCTTATTCTTTTATGCATAGTTATCACTCGTGGTTCTTAATTTGGCCAAATCAAATCGCATTTTAAGTTCTTATCTTGAGTTACGAGATTTACTTTTATAAGAACTCCTGTTCTATTTCTTAATCTGATATGACTCGATCTACTTTGATAGTTCTTAATCCCGTACGAATAGATCTCCTTTACTGTGTCATAATATAGTACGATTGGACCCTTTCTTTCTTCTCAGTATCGTACTATTACAATATTTCCTTAATCATTGTGTAGGCATAAACCATAATAGGCCTCATTTCTCAGTTCTTTTTCTTATACGATTAGATAATCTCTTAATTATAAATTATTAATGAATACGACCCGTTGTTTGTTCTTTTTAAATCTAATACCACTACTTCTCCTTTATTAGTTCTCAATCTTGTTTGATTGTATCTCCTTTTGTGACTCACAATATATTACGATTAGTCGACTTTCTTAGTTCTCAATATCTTACGATTACACTTCTTCCTTAGTTATTAAGCTAATATAGTTGCCACCGTTCTCTTTCGAATGCGATTAGATCATTGATTTGATCTAAATCCTTTGTGCACAGGTCCCACACATGGTTCTCAATCTAGTCTAACTAAGTCACGTATTAGGAAATTATCATCCGTTATTAGATATTCTTATCTTGAAAAGATAAGAATGTCGATTAACACCTGATTCTAGTTTAATTAGAGATCTCCCTAATATTTTATCATGTGTTCTCCTTTTGGAATTCATAACAAAGAACAGCTAGTCAATTTCTTGGTTCTCTCAATATCGAACGATGGCAACTTCTTCTTTACTTGTAAAGCAAGTTTGATCAGCCTCATTTCTATATGCTTTTGCAAATGCTATTAGATGATGTATTAGTTCTAAATCTTCAAGGAATAGGTCCAGCTCATGGTTCTTAATCCATTCTTATTAAAACATGTTTATGTTCTTACGTTGTTTAATTTGATCTCATATCTTTTCCAAATGTGCTATGATTGGAACTCCTCTCATATTTCATAATCTTACACGACTAATCTACTATCTTTGTTCTGTGAATTGCATATGTTATGTCTCCTTTTGTAGTTCATTGTATAGCTCCATTAGTCGCATTTCTTGGTTCTCAATATTGTACGATTATCACTTCTTCCTTTGTCATTATACAAGGTGTAATTGGCCTCATATTTCTCAGTTCCTTTTCAAATAAGGTTAGATAATCATCTTGTGTTCAAACTCTTTTTCAATTTGAACTGATTCTTGGTTCTTAATCTAGCATAATTAGTAATCGCATCGCATTTTACGTTGTTATCATGTGTTATTAGAACTTATTATGTTTCTACATGTTCTTTGTTCAGAACTCCTTTCTTGTTTCTTAATCTTATGCGACTTGATCCCAGTTATTAGTATTTTAATCTTGTACGATTTGTCCCCTTTCTTAGTTCTCAATATCGTAAGTACAGAATCCTTCCACTATGATTAAGCACGGATACTTGGCCTCATTCCACACTTATTTCTTCAAAACCGTCATATTATGTTTTAGTTCTTATTCTTTTATGCATAGTTATCTCTCATGGTTCTTAATTTTGCCAAATCACATCGCATTTTAAGTTCTTATCTTGAGTTACGAAATTTACTTTTATAAGAACTCCTGCTCTATTTCTTAATTTGATATGACTCGATCTACTTTGATAGTTCTTAATCCTGTACGAATAGATCTCCTTTACTGTGTCATAATATAGTACGATTAGACCCTTTCTTTCTTCTCAATGTCGTACTATTACAATTTCTTCGCTTAATCATTGTGCAGGCATAATTAATAGGCCTCATTTCTCAGTTCTTTTTCTTATACGATTAGATAATGTCTTAATTATAAATCTTTAATGTGTATAAGAGCTCAGTTCTTTTTAAATCTAATGCCACTACTTCTCCTTTATTAAAAAGAATCTTGTTTGATTGTATCTCCTTTTGCGACTCACAATATATTATTATTAGTCGACTCTCTTAGTTCCCAATATCTTACGATTACACTTCTTCCTTAGTTATTGAGCCAATATAGTTGCCTCCGTTCTCTTTCAAATGCGATTAGATCATTCATTTGATCGAAATCTTTTGTGCAAAGGTCAGTTACACATAGCTATATCTTGATTAACTTAGCACATATTGATGCTGTGCATCAAGAAAAAGATATCTAAAAGATGTGTATAAGAGACAGATATTGTGAATCACCTTTCTAGTTTCTTACTTATCTATATAATATTTTATCATGTGTTGTTCTCCTTTTGCGATTCACTGTACATACATCACAAGGTAGAACAAAGATTGGTCTCAATATCGAACGATGGCAACTTCCTCCTTACTCGTAAAGCAAGTTTGATCGGCCTCATTTCTCTATTCTTTTGCAAATGCTATTACATGACGTATTAGCTCTAAATCTTTAAAGAATACGTCCAGCGCATGGTTCTTAATCCATTCTTATTAAAACATATTTTTGTTCTTACCTTGTGAAATGTGATCTCATTTCTTTTCCAAATGTGCTATGATTGGAACTCCTCCCATATTTCATAATCTTACACAACTAATTCCTTTCATTGTTCTGTGAATTGCATATGTCATGTCTCCTTTTGTTGTTCATTGTCTGGCTCAATTAGTCGCATTTCTAAGTTCTCAATATTATACAATTAACTTCTTCCTTTTTCATTATACAAGGTGTAATTGGCTTCATTTCTCAGGTCTTTTTCAAATAAGGTTAGGTAATCATCTTTTGTCAAAGTCTTTTTCAATTTGAACTGATTTACTCGGTTTCTTAATCTAGCATAATTAAATAACATTTTACGTAGTTATCATGAGTTATTAGAACTTATTATGTTTCAACACGTACTTTGTTGTGAACTCCTTTCTTGTTTCTTAATCTTATGCGACTTGATCTGTATTCAATCTTGTACGATTTGTCCCCTTTCTTAGTTCTTAATATCGTACGAGTACAATTCCTTCCATTGTGATTAAGCACGTATACTTGGCCTCATTTCCCACTTATTTCTTCAAAACCGTCATATTATATTTTAGTTCTTATTCTTTTATGCATACTTATCACTCATGGTTCTGAATTTGGCAAATCAAATCTAATTTTAAGTTCTTATCTTGAGTTACGAGATTTACTTTTATAAGAACTCCTGTTCTATTTCTTAATCTGATATGACTCGATCTACTTTGTTAGTTCTTAATCCTGTACGATTAGATCTCCTTTACTGTGTCATAATATAGTACGATTAGACTCTTTCTTTCTTATCAGTATCGTACTTTAATTACAATTTCTTCCTTAATCGTTGTGCAGGCATAATTAATAGGCCTCATTTCTCACTTCTTTTTCTTATACGATTAGATAATCTCTTAATTATAAATCTTTAATGAATACGACACGCTCTTGGTTCTTTTTAAATATAATACCACTACTTCTCCTGTATTAGTTCTCAATCTTGTTTGATTGTATCTCCTTTTGCGACTCACAATATATTACGATTAGTCGACTTTCTTAGTTCTCAATATCTTACGATTATACTTCTTCCTTAGTTATTAAGCTAGTATAGTTGCCTTTGTTCTCTTTTGAATGCGATTAGATCATTCATTTGATCTAAATCTTTTGAGCACAGGTCCCACACATGGTTCTCAATCTAGTCTAATCAAGTCACGTATTTGGGCTTATCATCAGTTATTAGATATTCTTATCTTTTCAACGTGTATGTCGATTAGATAACCTTTCTAGTTTCTTACTTATCTGCCTAATATTTAATCACGTGTTCTCCTGGTTTTGCGATTCATAACATAGAACAGCTTGTCAATTTCTTGGCTCTCAATATCGAACGATGGCAACTTCTTCCTTACTCGTAAAGCAAGTTTGATCGGCCTCATTTCTCTATTCTTCTGCAAATGCTATTAGATGATGTATTAGTTCTAAATCTTCAAGGAATAGGTCCAGCGCATGGTTCTTAATCCAATCTTATTAAAACATATTTATCACTCATGGTTCTTAATTTGGCCAAATCAAATCGCAGTTTAAGTTCTTATCTTGAGTTACGAGATTTACTTTTTTAAGAACTCCTGTTTTATTCTTAATATGATGTGACTGATCTACTTTGTTAGTTCTTAATCCTGTACGATTAGATCTCCTTTACTTTGTCATAATATAGTACGATTACACCCTTTCTTTCTTCTCAGTAACGTACTATTACAATTTCTTCCTTAATCATTGTGCAGGCATAATTAATAGGCCTAATTTCTCAGTTCTATTTCTTATACGATTAGATAATCTCTTAATTATAAATAGACTTTAATGAATACGACCCGCTCTTGGTTCTTTTTAAATCTAATGCCACTACTTCTCCTTTATTAGTTCTCAATCTTGTTTGATTGTATCTCCTCTTGCGACTCACAATATATTACGATTAGTCGACTTTTTCAGTTCCCAATATCTTACGATTACAGTTCTTCCTTCGCTATTAAGCTAGTATAGTTGCCTCCGTTCTCTTTCGAATGCGATTTGATCATTGATTTGATCTAAATCTTTTGTGCACAGGTCCCCCACCTGGTTCTCAATCTAGTCTAACTAAGTCACGTATCAGGGGGTTATCATCCGTTATTAGATACTTTTCTTTTCAACATGTATGTCTTTTAGATCACCTTCCTAGTTTCTTACTTATCTCCCTAATATTCTATCATGTGTTGTTCTCCTTTTGCGATTCATAACATAGAACAGCTTGTCAATTTCTTGGCTCTCAATATCGAACGATCGCAACTTCTTCCTTACTCGTGAAGCAAGTTTGATCGGCCTCATCATCAAACTTCTCTGTTCTTTTGCAAATGCTATTAGATGATGTATTAGTTCTAGATCTTCAAGGAATAGGTCCAGTGCATGGTTCTTAATCCATTCTTACTAAAAGATATTTATGTTCTTACCTTGTGAAATTTGATCTCATATCTTTTCCAAATGTGCTATGATTGGAACTCCTCTCATATTTCATAATCTTACACGACTAATCTCCTTTCTTTCTTCTGTGAATTGCATATGTTATGTCTCCTTTTGTTGTTCATTGCATATCTCAATTAGTCACATTTCTAAGTTCTCAATATTGTACGATTATCACTTCTTCCTTTGTCAATATACAAGGTGTAATTGGCTTCATTTCTCATTTCTTTTTCGAATAAGGTTAGATAATCATCTTTTGATCAAAGTCTTTTTCAATTTGGACTGATTCTTGGTTCTTAATCTAGAATAATTATATGACATTTTACGTGGTTATCATGAGTTATTACAACTTATTATGTTTCTACATGTACTTTGTTGTTAGAACTCCTTTCTTATTTCTTAATCTTATGCGACTTGATCCCAGTTATTAGTATTTAATCTTGTACGATTTGTCCCCTTTCTTAGTTCTGAATATCGTACGTGTACAACTCCTTCCACTGTAATTAAGCAAGTATATACTTGGCCTCATTTCTCACTTATTCCTTCAAAACCACCATATTATATTTTAGCTCTTTTTCTTTTATGCATAGTTATCACTCATGGTTCTTAATTTGGCCAAATCAAATCGCATTTTAAGCTCTTATCTTGAGTTACGAGATTTACTTTTATAAGAACTCCTGTTCTATTTCTTAATCTGATATGACTCGATCTACTTTGTTAGTTTTCTTAATCCTGTACGATTAGATCTCCTTTACTGTGTCATAATATAGTACGATTCGACCATTTCTTTTCTTCTCAGTATCGTACTATTACAATTTCTTCCTTAATCGTTGTGCAGGCATAATTAATTGTCCTTATTTCTCAGCTCTTTTACTTATACGATTCTAGATTAGATAATGTCTTAATTATAAATCTTTAATGAATACGACCCGCTCCTGGTTCTTTTTAAATTTAAAACCACTACTTCTCATTTATTAGTTCTCAATCTTGTTCGATTGTTGTATCTCCTTTTGCGACTCATAGTATATTACGATTAGTCGACTTTCTTAGTTCTCAATATCTCACGATACACTTCTTCCTTAGTTATTAAGCTAACATAGTTGCCTCCGTTCTCTTTCGAATGCGATTAGATCATTCATTTGATCTAAATCTTTTGTGCACAGGTCCCACACATGGTTCTCAATCCAGTCTAACTAAGTTACGTATTTATCTTATCATCCGTTATCAGATATTCTTATCTTTTCAACATGTATGTCGATTAGATCACCTTTCTAATTTCTTACTTATTATCTCCCTAATATTTTATCTTGTGTTCTCCTTTTGCGATTCATAACATAGAACAGCTAGTCAATTTCTTGGCTCTCAAAATCGAACGATCGCAACTTCCTCCTGATGACCTGATGATACTCGTAAAATAAGTTTGATCGGCCTCATTTCTCTATTCTTTTGCAAATGCTATTAGATGATATATTAGCTCTAAATCTTCAAGGAATAGGTCCAGCGCATGGTTCTTAATCCATTCTTATTAAAACATATTTATGTTCTTACCTTGTGAAATTTGATCTCATACCTTTTCCAAATGTGCTATGATTGGAACTCCTCCCATGGTTCATAATCTTACACGACTAGTCTCCTTTCTTTGTTCTGTGAATTGCATATGTTATGTCTCCTTTTGTTGTTCATTGTATAGCTGGATTAGTCGCACTTCTTAGTTCTCAATAATGTACGATTATCGCTTCTTCCTTTGTCAATATACAAGGTGTAATTGGCTTCATATTTCTCAGTTCTACACATTGAAATAAGTTTAGATAATCATCTTTTACAAGAATCTGTCTCTTATACAATTTGAGACTGTGTATTGGTTCTTAATCTGGCATAATTAAATCACATTTTACGTTGTTATCATGAGTTATTAGAATCTTATTATGTTTCTACATGTACTTTGTTGATAACTCCTTTCTTGTTTCTTAATCATATGCGACTTGATCCCAGTTATTAGTATTTAATCTTGTACGATTTGTCCCCTTTCTTAGTTCTCAATATCGTACGAGTACAATTTCTTCCATTGTGATTAAGCACGTATACTTTGCCTCATTTCTCACTTATTTCTTCAAAACCGTCATATTATATTTTAGTTCTTATTCTTTTACGCATACTTATCACTCATGGTTCTGAATTTGGCAAATCAAATCTCATTTTAAGTTCTTATCTTGAATTACGAGATTTACTTTTATAAGAACTCCTGTTCTATTTCTTAATCTGATATGACTCGATCTACTTTGTTAGTTCTTAATCCTGTACGATTAGATCTCCTTTACTGTGTCATAATATAGTACGATTAGACTCTTTCTTTCTTCTCAATATCGTACTATTACAATTTCTTCCTTAATCATTGTGCATGCATAATTAATAGGCCTCATTTCTCACTTCTTTTTCTTATACGATTAGATAATCTCTTAATTATAAATCTTTAATGAATACGACACGCTCTTGGTTCTTTTTAAATATAATACCACTACTTCTCCTGTATTAGTTCTCAATCTTGTTTGATTGTATCTCCTTTTGCGACTCACAATATATTACGATTAGTCGACTTTCTTAGTTCTCAATATCTTACGATTACACTTCTTCCTTAGTTATTAAGCTAATATAGTTGCCTCCGTTCTCTTTTGAATGCGATTAGATCATTCATTTGATCTAAATCTTTTGAGCACAGGTCCCACACATGGTTCTCAATCTAGTCTAATCAAGTCACGTATTTGGGCTTATCATCAGTTGTTAGATATTCTTATCTTTTCAACGTGTATGTCGATTAGATAACCTTTCTAGTTTCTTACATATCTGCCTAATATTTAATCACGTGTTCTCCTGGTTTTGCGATTCATAACATAGAACAGCTTGTCAATTTCTTGGCTCTCAATATCGAACGATGGCAACTTCTTCCTTACTCGTAAAGCAAGTTTGATCGGCCTCATTTCTCTATTCTTTTGCAAATGCTATTAGATGATGTATTAGTTCTAAATCTTCTAGGAAATAGGTCCAGCGCATGGTTCTTAATCCATTCTTATTAAAACATATTTATCACTCATGGTTCTTAATTTGGCCAAATCAAATCGCAGTTTAAGTTCTTATCTTGAGTTACGAGATTTACTTTTTTAAGAACTCCTGTTCTATTTCTTAATCTGATATGACTGATCTACTTTGTTAGTTCTTAATCCTGTACGATTAGATCTCCTTTACTGTGTCATAATATAGTACGATTACACCCTTTCTCTCTTCTCAATAACGTACTATTACAATTTCTTCCTTAATCATTGAGCAGGCATAATTAATAGGCCTCATTTCTCAGTTCTTTTTCTTATACGATTAGATAATCTCTTAATTATAAATCTTTAATTAATACGAACCGCTCTTGGTTCTTTTTAAATCTAAATGCCACTGCTTCTCCTTTATTAGTTCTCAATCTTGTTTGATTGTATCTCCTCTTGCGACTCACAATATATTACGATTAGTCGACTTTTTCAGTTCCCAATATCTTACGATTACAGTTCTTCCTTCGCTATTAAGCTAGTGTAGTTGCCTCCGTTCTCTTTCGAATGCGATTTGATCATTGATTTGATCTAAATCTTTTGTGCACAGGTCCCCCACCTGGTTGTCAATCTAGTCTAACTAAGTCACGTATCAGGGGGTTATCATCCGTTATTAGATATTATTTTCTTTTCAACATGTATGTCTTTTAGATCACCTTCCTAGTTTCTTACTTATCTCCCTAATATTCTATCATGTGTTGTTCTCCTTTTGCGATTCATAACATAGAACAGCCTGTCAATTTCTTGGCTCTCAATATCGAACGATCGCAACTTCTTCCTTACTCGTGAAGCAAGTTTGATCGGCCTCATTTCTCTATACTTTTGCAAATGCTATTAGACTATGTATTAGTTGAAGAACTATATCTTCAAGGAATAGGTCCGGTGCATGGTTCTTAATCCATTCTTACTAAAACATATTTAAGTTCTTACCTTGTGAAATTTGATCTCATATCTTTTCCAAATGTGCTATGATTGGAACTGCTCTCATATTTCATTATCTTACACCACTAATCTCCTTTCTTCGTTCTGTGACTTGCATATGTCATGTCACCTTTTGTTGTTCATTGCATAGCTCGATTAGTCGCATTTCTAAGTTCTCAATATTGTACGATTATCACTTCTTCCTTTGTCATTGTACAAGGTGTAGTTGGCATCCTTTCTCAGTTCTTTTTCAAATAAGGTTAGATGATCATCTTTTATTGCCAAGTCTTTTTCAATTTGAACTTATTCTTGGTTGTTAATCTGCATAATTATACACATTTTACGTGGTTATCATGAGTTATTTGAACTTATTATGTTTCTACATATACTTTGTTGAGAACTCCTTTCTTGTTTCTTAATCTTATGCGACTTGATCCAGTTTATTAGTATTTAATCTTGTACGATTTGTCCCCTTTCTTAGTTCTCAATATCGTACGAGTACAACTCCTTCCACTGTGATTTAGCACGTATACTTGGCCTCATTTCTCACTTATTTCTTCAAAACCATCATATTATATTTTAGCTCTTATTCTTTTATGCATAGTTATCACTCATGGTTCTTAATTTGGCCAAATCAAATCGCATTTTAAGTTCTTATCTTGAGTTACGAGATTTACTTTTATAAGAACTCCTGTTCTATTTCTTAATCTGATATGACTGATCTACTTTGTTAGTTCTTAATCTGTACGATTAGATCTCCTTTACTGTGTCATAATATTGTACGATTAAACCCTTTCTTTCTTCTCAATAACGTACAATTACAATTTCTTCCTTAATCATTGTGCAGGCATAATAATAGGCCTCATTTCTCAGTTCCTTTTCTTATACGATTAGATAATGTCTTAATTATAAATCTTTAATGAATACGACCCGCTCTTGGTTCTTGAATTAAGAACTTTAAATCTAATGCCACAACTTCTCCTTTATTAGTTCTCAATCTTGTTTGATTGTTGTACCTCCTTTTGCGACTCACAATATATTACGATTAGTTGACTTTCTTAGTTCTCAATATCTTACGATTACACTTCTTCCTTAGTAATTGAGCTAATATAGTTGCCTCCGTTCCCTTTCGAATGCGATTAGATCATTCATTTGATCTAAATCTTTTGTGCACAGGTCCCACACATGGTTCTCAATCTAGTCTAACTAAGTCACGTATTAGGTGCTTATCATCCGTTATTAGATATTCTTATCTTTTCAACATGTATGTCGATTAGATCACCTTTCTAGTTTCTTAATTATCTCCCTAATATTTTATCTTGTGTTCTCCTTTTGCGATTCATAACATAGAACAGCTAGTCAATTTCTTGGCTCTCAAAATCGAAAAATCGCAACTTCCTCCTTACTCGTAAAACAAGTTTGATCGGCCTCATTTCTCTATTCTTTTGCAAATGCTATAAGCTAGATCTAGATGATATATTAGCTCTAAATCTTCAAGGAATAGGTCCAGCGCATGGTTCTTAATCCATTCTTATTAAAACATATTTATGTTCTTACCTTGTGAAATTTGATCTCATACCTTTTCCAAATGTGCTATGATTGGAAGTCCTCCCTGATTCATAATCTTACACGACTAGTCTCCTTTCTTTGTTCAGTGAATTGCATATGTTATGTCTCCTTTTGTTGTTCATTGTATAGCTGGATTAGTCGCATTTCTTAGTTCTCAATATTGTACGATTATCGCTTCTTCCTTTGTCATTGTACAAGGTGTTGTTGGCATCCTTTCTCAGTTCTTTTTCAAATAAGGTTAGATAATCATCTTTTGTTCCAAGTCTTTTTCAATTTGAACTGATTCTTGGTTGTTAATCTAGCATAATTATATCACATTTTTCGTGGTTATCATGAGTTATTTGAACTTATTATGTTTCTACATGTACTTTGTTTAGAACTCCTTTCTTGTTTCTTATGAGATCTTATGCGACTTGATCCCAGTTATTAGTATTTAATCTTGTACGATTTGTCCCCTTTCTTAGTTCTCAATATCGTACGAGTACAACTCCTTCCACTATGATTAAGCACGTATACTTGGCCTCATTTCTCACTTATTTCTTCAAAACCATCATATTATATTTTAGTTCTTATTCTTTTATGCATAGTTATCACTCATGGTTCTTAATTTGAACAAATCAAATCGCATTTTAAGTTCTATATCTTGAGTTACGAGATTTACTTTTATAAGAACTCCAGTTCTATTCCTTAATCTGATATGACTCGATCTACTTTGTTAGTTTTTAGTCCTGTATGATTGGATCTCCTTTACTGTGTCAGAATATATTACGATTAGACTCTTTCTTTCTTCTCAATAACGTACTATTACAATTTCTTCCTTAATCATTGTGCAAGCATAATTAATAGGCCTCATTTCTCAGTTCTTTTTCATGTACGATTAGATAATCTCTTAATTATAAATCTTTATACATGATGAATATGACCCGCTCTTGGTTCTTTTTAAATCTAATATGTCTACTTCCCCTTTATTAGTTCTCAATCTTGTTTGATTGTATCTCCTTTTGCGACTCACAACATATTACGATTAGTCGACATTCTTAGTTCTCAATATCTTACGATTACACTTCTTCCTTAGTAATTGAGCTAATATAGTTGCCTCCGTTCCCTTTCGAATGCGATTAGATCATTCATTTGATCTAAATCTTTTGTGCAGAGGTCCCACTCATGGTTCTCAATCTAGTGTAACTAAGTCACGTACTAGGGGCTTATCATCCGTTATTAGATAATCTTATCGTTTCAACATGTATGTCGATTAGATCACCTTTCTAGTTTTCTAATTATCTCCCTAATATTTTTATCATGTGTTCTCCTTTTGCGATTCATAACATAGAACAGCTAGTCAATTTCTTGGCTCTCAATATCGAACGATCGCAACTTCTTCCTTACTCGTAAAGCAAGTTTGATCAGCCTCATTATCTCTCTATTCTTTTGCAAAAGCTATTAGACGATGATGTATTAGTTCTAAATCTTCAAGGAACAGGTCCAGCGCATGGTTCTCAATCCATTCTAATTAAAAGATATTTATATTCTTAACTTGTGAAATTTTATCTCATATCTTTTCCAAATGTGCTGTGATTGGAACTCCTCTCATATTTCACAATCTTACACGACTAATCTCCTTTCTTGGTTCTGTGAATTGCATATGTTATGTCTCCTATTGTTGTTAATTGTATAGCTCGATTAGTCGTATTTCTTAGTTCTCGATATTGTACGGTTATCACATCTTCCTTTGTCATTATACAAGGTGTAATTGGCTTCATTTATCATTTGTTTTTCGAATAAGGTTAGATAATCATCTTTTGTTCAAAGTCTTTTTTAATTTGAACTGATTCTGGGTTCTTAATCTAGCATAATTATATCACATTTTACGTGGTTATCATGAGTTATTAGAACTTATTATGTTTCTACATGTACTTTTTATTGAGACCTCCTTTCTTGTTTCTTAATCTTATGCGACTTGATCCCAGTTGTTAGTATTTAATCTTTTACGATTTGTCCCCTTTCTTAGTTCTCAGTATCGTACGAGTACAACTCCTTCCACTATGATTAAGCACGTATACTTAGCCTCATTTCTCACTTATTTCTACAAAACCATCATATTATATTGGAGTTCTTATTCTTTTATGCATAGTTATCACTCATGGTTCTTAATTTGGCCAAATCAAATCGCATTTTAAGTTCTTATCTTGAGTTACGAGATTTACTTTTATAAGAACTCCTGTTCTATTTCTTAATCTGATATGACTCGATCAACTTTGTTAGTTCTTAATCCTGTACGATTAGATCTCCTTTACTGTGTCACAATATAGTACGATTAGACCCTTTCTTTCTTCTCAATATCGTACTATTACAATTTTTTCCTTAATCGTTGTGCAGGCATAATTAATAGGCCTCATTTCCCAGTTCTTTTTCTTATACGATCTAGATAATCTCTTAATTATAAATCTTTAATGAATACGACCCGCTCTTGGTTCTTTTTAAATCTAATACGACTGCTTCTCCTTTATTAGTTCTCAATCTTGTTTGATTGTTGTATCTCCTTTTGCGACCCACAGTATATTATGATTAGTCTACTTTCTTAGTTCTCAATATCTTACGATTACACTTCTTCCTTAGTTATTGAGCGAATATAGTTGCCTCCGTTCTCTTTCGAATGCGATTAGATCATTCCTTTGATCTAAATCTTTTGTGCACAGTTCCCACACATGGTTCTCAATCTAGTCTAACTAAGTTACGTATTAGGGGCTTATCATCCGTTATTAGATATTCTTATCTTTTCAACATGTATGTCGATTAGATCACCTTTCTAGTTTCTTAATTATCTCCCTAATATTTTATCTTGTGTTCTCCTTTTGCGATTCATAACATAGAACAGCTAGTCAATTTCTTGGCTCTCAAAATCGAAAAATCGCAACTTCCTCCTTATATCTCGTAAAACAAGTTTGATCGGCCTCATTTCTCTATTCTTTTGCAAATGCTATTAGATGATGTATTAGCTCTAAATCTTCAAGGAACAGGTCCAGCGCATTGTTCTTAATCCATTCTTATTAAAACATATTTATGTTCTTACCTTGTGAAATTTGATCTTATACCTTTTCCAAATGTGCTATGATTGGAACTCCTCCCATGGTTCATAATCTGACACGACTAATCTCCTTTCTTTGTTCTGTGAATTGCATATGTTATGTCTCCTTTTGTTGTTCATTGTATAGCTGGATTAGTCGCACTTCTTAGTTCTCAATAATGTACGATTATCGCTTCTTCCTTTGTCAATATACAAGGTGTAATTGGCTTCATATTTCTCAGTTCTTTTTGAAATAAGGTTAGATAATCATCTTTTGTTCAAAGTCTTTTTCAATTTGAACTGATTCTTGGTTCTTAATCTGGCATAATTAAATCACATTTTACGTTGTTATCATGAGTTATTAGAATTCTTATTATGTTTCTACATGTACTTTGTTGATAACTCCTTTCTTGTTTCTTAATCATATGCGACTTGATCCCAGTTATTAGTATTTAATCTTGTACGATTTGTCCCCTTTCTTAGTTCTCAATAAAACGAGTACAACTCCTTCCACTATGATTAAGCACGTATACTTGGCCTCATTTCTCACTTATTTCTTCAAAACCATCATATTATATTTTAGTTCTTATTCTTTTATGCATAGTTATCACTCCTGGTTCTTAATTTGGCCAAATCAAATCGCATTTTAAGATCTTATCTTGAGTTACGAGATTTACTTTTATCAGAACTCCTGTTCTATTTCTTAATCTGATATGACTCGAGGAGTACTTTGATAGTTCTTAATCCTGTACGAATAGATCTCCTTTACTGTATCATAATATAGTACGATTAGACCCTTTCTTTCTTCTCAATGTCATACTATTACAATTTCTTTCTTAATCATTGTGCAGGCATACTTAATAGTCCTCTTTTATAATTTCTCAGTTCTTTTTCTTATACGATTAGATAATGTCTTAATTATAAATCTTTAATGAATACGACCCGCTCTTGGTTCTTTTTAAATCTAATGCCACTACTTCTCCTTTATTTGTTCTCAATCTTGTTTGATTGTATCTCCTTTTGCGACTCACAATATATTACGATTAGTCGACTTTCTTTGTTCCCAATATCTTACGATTACACTTCTTCCTTAGTTATTGAGCTAATATAGTTGCCTCCGTTCTCTTTCGAATGCGATTAGACCATTTATTTGATCTAAATCTTTTGTGCTGAGGTCCACACATGGTTCTCTATCTAGTCTAACTAAGTCAAGTATTAGGGGCTTATCATCCGTTATTAGATATTCTTATCTTTTCAACATGTATGTCGATTAGATCACCTTTCTAGTTTTTTAATTATCACCATAATATTTTATCATGTGTTCTCCTTTTGCGATTCATAACATAGAACAGCTAGTCAATTTGTTGCCTCTCAATCATTATCGAACGATTGCAACTTCTTCCTTACTCGTAAAGCAAGTTTGATCGGCCTAATTTCTCTATTCTTTTGCAAATGCTATTAGATGATGTATTAGTTCTAAATCTTCAAGGAATAGGTCCAGCGCATGGTTTTTATCCATTCTTATTAAAACATATTTATGTTCTTACCTTGTGAAATTTGATCTCATATCTTTTCCAAATGTGCTGTGATTGGAACTCCTCTCATATTTCACAATCTTACACGACTAATCTCCTTTCTTGGTTCTGTGAATTGCATATGTTATGTCTCCTGTTGTTGTTAATTGTATAGCTCGATTAGTCGTATTTCTTAGTTCTCGATATTGTACGGTTATCACATCTTTCTTTGTCATTATACAAGGTGAAATTGGCTTCATTTCTCAGTTCTTTTTCAAATAAGGTTAGATAATCATCTTTTGCTCAAAGTCTTTTTCAATTTGAACTGATTCTTGGTTCTTAATCTAGCATAATTAAATCACATTTTACGTTACAAAATGTTGTTATCATGAGTTATTAGACAAATTGAGAATGTTTCTACATGTACTTTGTTGAGAACTCCTTTCTTGTTTCTTAATCTTATGCGACTTGATCCCAGTTATTAGTATTTAATCTTGTATGATTTGTCCCCTTTCTTAGTTCTCAATATCGTACGAGTACAACTCCTTCCACTGTGATTAAGTACGTATTATATGCATAGTTGTCACTCATGGTTCTTAATTTGGCCAAATCAAAAATCATTTTAAGTTCTTATCTTGAGTTACGAGATTTACATTTATGAGAACTCCTGTTCTATTTCTTAATCTGATATGACTCGATCTACTTCGTTAGTTCTTAATCCTGTACGATTAGATCTAATTTACTGTGTGATAATATAGTACGATAATAACTAAGGAAGATGTGTAATAAGTAAGATACTATTTCAAAGAAAGTCGACAACATTGTAATATAATTGTTATCTCATTTAAAGGAGAAAAGGAGAACATACGATTAGATAATCTCTTAATTAGAATAAATCTTTAATGAATACGACCCGCTCTTGGTTCTTTTTAAATGTAATACCACAACTTCTCCTTTATTAGTTCTCAATCTTGTTTGATTGTTGTATCTCCTTTTCTGACTAACAATATATTACAATTAGTCGACTTTCTTTGTTCTCAATATCTTACGATTACACTTCTTCCTTAGTTATTAAGCTAATATGGTTGCCTCCGTTCTCTTTCGAATGCGATTAGATCATTCATTTGATCTAAATTTTTTGTGCACAGGTCCCACTCATGGTTCTCAATCTAGTCTAACTAAGTCACGTATTAGGGGCTTATCATCCGTTATTAGATATTCTCATCTTTTCAACATGTATGTCGATTAGATCACCTTTCTAGTTTCTTAATTATCTCCCTAATATTTTATCATGTGTTCTCCTTTTGCGATTCATAACATAGAACAGCTAGTTAATTTCTTGGCTCTCAATATCGAACGATCCTAACTTCTTCCTTACTCGTAAAGCAAGTTTGAGATGATCGGCCTCATTTCTCTATTCTTTTGCAAATGCTATTAGATGATGTATTAGCTCTAAATCTTCAAGGAATAGGTCCAGCGCATGGTTCTTAATCCATTCTTATTAAAACATATTTATGTTCTTACCTTGTGAAATTTGATCTCATACCTTTTCCAAATGTGCTATGATTGGAACTCCTCCCATGGTTCATAATCTGACACGACTAATCTCCTTTCTTTGTTCTGTGAATTGCATATGTTATGTCTCCTTTTGTTGTTCATTGTATAGCTGGATTAGTCGCACTTCTTAGTTCTCAATAATGTACGATTATCGCTTCTTCCTTTGTCATTGTACAAGGTGTAGTTGGCATCCTTTCTCAGTTCTTTTTCAAATAAGGTTAGATAATCATCTTTTGTTCAAAGTCTTTTTCAATTTGAACTTATTCTTGGTTGTTAATCTAGCATAATTATATCACATTTTACGTGGTTATCATGAGTTATTTGAACTTATTATGTTTCTACAATGTACTTTGTTGAGAACTCCTTTCTTGTTTCTTAATCTTATGCGACTTGATCCCAGTTATTAGTATTTAATCTTGTACGATTTGTCCCCTTTCTTAGTTCTCAATATCGTACGAGTACAACTCCTTCCACTGTGATTAAGCACGTATACTTGGCCTCATTTCTCACTTATTTCTTCAAAACCATCATATTATATTTTAGTTCTTATTCTTTTATGCATAGTTATCACTCATGGTTCTTAATTTGGCCAAATCAAATCGCATTTTAAGTTCTTATCTTGAGTTACGAGATTTACTTTTATAAGAACTCCTGTTCTATTTCTTAATCTGATATGACTCGATCTACTTTGTTAGTTCTTAATCCTGTACGATTAGATCATCCGTTATTAGATATTCTTATCTTTTCAACATGTATGTCGATTAGATCACCTTTCTAGTTTCTTAATTATCTCCCTAATATTTTATCATGTGTTCTCCTTTTGCGATTCATAACATAGAACAGAATAAAAAAAATAAGAGCATAAGTGAGTCAATTTCTTGGCTCTCAAAATCGAACGTAAATATAAATCCTTACTCGTAAAGCAAGTTTGATCGGCCTCATTTCTCTATTCTTTTGCAAATGCTATTAGATGATGTATTAGTTCTAAATCTTCAAGGAATAGGTCCAGCGCATGGTTCTTAATCCATTCTTATTAAAACATATTTATGTTCTTACCTTGTGAAATTTGATCTCATATCTTTTCCAAATGTGCTATGATTGGAACTCCTCCCATGGTTCATAATCTGACACGACTAATCTCCTTTCTTTGTTCTGTGAATTGCATATGTTATGTCTCCTTTTGAAAAGACATCATTGTATAGCTGGATTAGTCGCACTTCTTAGTTCTCAATAATGTACGATTATCGCTTCTTCCTTTGTCATTATACAAGGTGTAATTTGGCTTCATTTCTCATTTCTTTTTCGAATAAGGTTAGATAATCATCTTTTGTTCAAAGTCTTTTTCATTTGAACTGATTCTTGGTTCTTAATCTAATGCATAATTATATCACATTTTACGTGGTCTATCATGAGTTATTAGAATTATTATGTTTCTACATGTACTTTGTTGAGAACTCCTTTCTTGTTTCTTAATCTTATGCGACTTGATCCCAGTTATTTGTATTTAATCTTGTTCGATTTGTCCCCTTTCTTAGTTCTCAATATCGTAATAGTACCACTCCTTCCACTGTGATTAAGCACGTATACTTGGCCTCATTTCTCACTTATTTCTTCAAAACCATCATATTATATTTTAGTTCTTATTCTTTTATGCATAGTTATCACTCCTGGTTCTTAATTTGGCCAAATCAAATCGCATTTCAAGATCTTATCTTGAGTTACGATATTTACTATTATCAGAACTCCTGTTATATTTCTTAATCTGATATGACTCGATCTACTTTGATAGTTCTTAATCCTGTACGAATAGATCTCCTTTACTGTGTCATAATATAGTACGATTAGACCCTTTCTTTCTTCTCAATGTCATACTATTACAATTTCTTCCTTAATAATTGTTCAGGCATAATTAATAGGCCTCATTTCTCAGTTCTTTTTCTTATACGATTAGATAATGTCTTAATTATAAATCTTTAATGAATACGACCCGCTCTTGGTTCTTTTTAAATCTAATGCCACTACTTCTCCTTTATTAGTTATCAATCTTGTTTGATTGTATCTCCTTTTGCGATTCACAATATATTACGATTAGTCGACTTTCTTAGTTCCCAATATCTAATGATTACACTTCTTCCTTAGTTATTGAGCTAATATAGTTGCCTCCGTTCTCTTTCGAATGTGATTAGACCATTTATTTGATCTAAATCTTTTGTGCTGAGGTCCACACATGGTTCTCTATCTAGTCTAACTAAGTCAAGTATTAGGGGCTTATCATCCGTTATTAGATATTCTTATCTTTTCAACATGTATGTCGATTAGATCACCTTTCTAGTTTTATAATTATCACCATAATATTTTATCATGTGTTCTCCTTTTGCGATTCATCCAAACATAGAACAGCTAGTCAATTTCTTGGCTCTCAATATCGAACGATCGCAACTTCTTCCTTACTCGTAAAGCAAGTTTGATCGGCCTAATTTCTCTATTCTTTTGCAAATGCTATTAGATGATGTATTAGTTCTAAATCTTCAAGGAATAGGTCCGGTGCATGGTTTTAATCCATTCTTATTAAACACATATTTATGTTCTTACCTTGTGAAATTTGATCTCATATCTTTTCCAAATGTGCTGTGATTGGAACTCCTCTCATATTTCACAATCTTACACGACTAATCTCCTTTCTTGGTTCTGTGAATTGCATATGTTATGTCTCCTGTTGTTGTTAATTGTATAGCTCGATTAGTCGTATTTCTTAGTTCTCGATATTGTACGGTTATCACATCTTCCTTTGTCATTATACAAGGTGAAATTGGCTTCATTTCTCAGTTCTTTTTCAAATAAGATTAGATAATCATCTTTTGCTCAAAGTCTTTTTCAATTTGAACTGATTCTTGGTTCTTAATCTAGCATAATTAAATCACATTTTACGTTGTTATCATGAGTTATTAGAACTTATTATGTTTCTACATGTACTTTGTTGAGAACTCCTTTCTTGTTTCTTAATCTTAATGCGACTTGATCCCAGTTATTAGTATTTAATCTTGTACGATTTGTCCCCTTTCTTAGTTCTCAATATCGTACGAGTACAACTCCTTCCACTGTGATTAAGCACGTATTATATGCATAGTTGTCACTCATGGTTCTTAATTTGGCCAAATCAAATCACATTTTAAGTTTTTATCTTGAGTTACGAGATTTACATTTATGAGAACTCCTGTTCTATTTCTTAATCAGATATGACTCGATCTCCTTCGTTAGTTCTTAATCCTGTACGATTAGATCTCATTTACTGTGTCATAATATATACGTTTAGACACTTTCTTTCTTTTCAGTATCGTACAATTTCAATTGCTTCCTTAATCAAGAGACAGGAAGAATCAATAGGCCTCAGATTCTCAGTTCTTTTTCTTTTACGATTGGATAATCTCTTAATTATAAATCTATTAATGAATACGACCCGCTCTTGGTTCTTTTTAAATGTAATACCACAACTTCTCCTTTATTAGTTCTCAATCTTGTTTGATTGTTGTATCTCCTTTTCTGACTAACAATATATTATGATTAGTCGACTTTCTTTGTTCTCAATATCTTACGATTACACTTCTTCCTTAGTTATTAAGCTAATATGGTTGCCTCCGTTCTCTTTCGAATGCGATTAGATCATTCATTTGATCTAAATTTTTTGTGCACAGGTCCCACTCATGGTTCTCAATCTAGTCTAACTAAGTCACGTGTTAGGGGCTTATCATCCGTTATTAGATATTCTCATCTTTTCAACATGTATGTCGATTAGATCACCTTTCTAGTTTCTTACTTATCTCCCTAATATTATATCATGTGTTGTTCTCCTTTTGCGATTCATAGCATAGAACAGCTAGTAAATTTCTTGGCAATCTATATCGACTACGATCGCAACTTCTTCCTTACTCGTAAAGCAAGTTTGATCGGCCTCATTTCTCTATTCGTTTGCAAATGCTATTAGATGATGTATTAGTTCTAAATCTTCAAGGAATAGGTCCAGTGCATGGTTCTTAATCCATTCTTACTAAAACATATTTATGTTCTTACCTTGTGAAATTTGATCTCATATCTTTTCCAACTGTGCTATGACTGGAACTCCTCTCATATTTCATAATCTTACACGACTAATCTCCTTTCTTTGTTCTGCGAATTGCATATGTTATGTCTCCTTTTGTTGTTCATTGCATAGCTGGATTAGTCGCATTTCTAAGTTCTCAATATTGTATGATTATCACTTCTTCCTTTGTCATTATACAAGGTGTAATTGGCTTCATTTCTCATTTCTTTTTCGAATAAGGTTAGATAATCATCATTTGTTCAAAGTCTTTTTCATTTGAACTGATTCTTGGTTCTTAATCTAGCATAATTATATCACATTTTACGTCGGGTTATCATGAGTTATTAGAACTTATTATGTTTCTACATGTACTTTGTTGTGAACTCCTTTCTTGTTTCTTAATCTTATGCGACTTGATCCCAGTTATTAGTATTTAATCTTGTACGATTTGTCCCCTTTCTTAGTTCTCAATATCGTAATAGTACAACTCCTTCCACAGTGATTAAGCACGTATACTTGGCCTCATTTCTCGCTTATTTCTTCAAAACCATCGCATAATATTTTAGTTCTTATTCTTTTATGCACAGTTATCACTCATGGTTCTTAATTTGGCCAAATCAAATAGCATTTTAAGTTCTTATCTTGAGTTACGAGATTTACTTTTATAAGAACTCCTGTTCTATTTCTTAATCTGGTATGACTCGATGTACTTTGTTAGTTCTTAATCCTGTACGTTTAGATCCACTTTACTGTGTCATAATATTGTTCGATTAGATCCTTTCTTTCTTGTCAGTATCGTACTATTACAATTTCTTCCTTAATCATAATTGGCATTCTCATTTCTCAGTTCTTTTTCTTATACGATTAGATAATCTCTTAATTATAAATCTTTAATGAATACGACCCGCTCTTGGTTCTTTTTAAATCTAATACCACTACTTCTCCTTTATTAGTTCTCAATCTTGGTTGATTGTTGTATCTCCTTTTCCGACTCACAATATATTACGTTTACTCGACTTTCTTAGTTCTCAATATCTTACGATTACACTTCTTCCTCAGTTATTAAGCTAATATAGTTGCCTCCGTTCTCTTTTGAATGCGATTAGATCATTCATTTGATCTAAATCTCTTGTGCACTGGTCCCACACATGGTTCTCAATCTAGTCTAACTAAGTCACGTATTAGGGGATTATCATCCGTTATTAGATATTCTTGTCTTTTCAACATGTATGTCGATTAGATCACCCTTCTAGTTTCTTACTTATATCCCTAATATTTTATCATGTGTTGTTCTCCTTTTACGATTCATAACATAGAACAACTAGTCAATTTCTCGGAACAGCTCTCAATATCCAACGATCAAAACTTCTTCCTTACTCGTAAACCAAGTTTGATTGGCCTCATTTCTCTATTCTTTTGTAAATGCTATTAGATGATCTATTAGTTCTAAATCTTCAAGGAATAGGTCCAGCGCATGGTTCTTAATCCATTCTTATTAAAACATATTTGTGTTCTTACCTTGTGAAATTTGATCTCATATCTTTTCCAAATGTGCTATGGTTGGAACTCCTCTCATATTTCATAATCTTACACGACTAATCTCCTTTCTTTGTTCTGTGAATTGCATATGTTATGTCTCCTTTTGTTGTTCATTGTATAGCTCGATTAGTCGCATTTCTTAGTTCTCAATATCGTAATAGTACAACTCCTTTTGTTGTTCATTGTATAGCTCGATTTGTCCCCTTTCTTAGTTCTCAATATCGTAATAGTACAACTCCTTCCACAGTGATTAAGCACGTATACTTGGCCTCATTTCTCACTTATTTCTTCAAAACCATCGCAGGAAGAATATTTTAGTTCTTATTCTTTTATGCACAGTTATCACTCATGGTTCTTAATTTGGCCAAATCAAATCGCATTTTAAGTTCTTATCTTGAGTTACGAGATTTAGTTTTATAAGAACTCCAGTTCTATTTCTTAATCTGATATGACTCGATGTACTTTGTTAGTTCTTAATCCTGTTCCTTTTGATCCACTTTACTGTGTCATAATATAGTTCGATTAGATCCTTTCTTTCTTGTCAGTATTGTACTATTACAATTTCTTCCTTAATCATAATAGGCCTCATTTCTCAGTTCTTTTTGTTATACGATTAGATAATCTCTTAATTATAAATCTTTAATGAATACGACCCGCTCTTGGTTCTTTTTAAATCTAATACCACTACTTCTCCTTTATTAGTTCTCAATCTTGGTTGATTGTTGTATCTCCTTTTCCGACTCACAATATAATACGATTACTCGACTTTCTTAGTTCTCAATATCTTACGATTACACTTCTTCCTCAGTCGATGTATTATTAAGCTAATATAGTTGCCTCCGTTCTCTTTTGAATGCGATTAGATCATTCATTTGATCTAAATCTTTTGTGCACTGGTCCCACACATGGTTCTCAATCTAGTCTAACTAACTCACGTATTAGGGGCTTATCATCCGTTATTAGATATTCTTGTCTTTTCAACTTGTATGTCGATTAGATCACCCTTCTAGTTTCTTACTTATCTCCCTAATATTTTATCATGTGTTGTTCTCCTTTTGCGATTCATAACATAGAACAGCTAGTCAATTTCTTGGCTCTCAATATCCAACGATCGCAACTTCTTCCTTACTCGTAAAGCAAGTTTAATCGGCCTCATTTCTCTATTCTTTAGCAAATGCTATTAGAAGATCTATTAGTTCTAAATCTTCAAGGAATAGGTCCAGCGCATGGTTCTTAATCCATTCTTGTTAAAACATATTTGTGTTCTTACCTTGTGAAATTTGATCTCATATCTTTTCCAAATGTGCTATGGTTGGCCTAATAAACTCATCTCATATTTCATAATCTTACACGACTAATCTCCTTTCTTTGTTCTGTGAATTGCCTATGTTATGTCGCCTTTTGTTGTTCATTGTGTAGCTCGATTTTGTCGCATTTCTTAGTTCTCAATATTGTACGATTATCACTTCTTCCTTTGTCATTATACAAGGTGTAATTGGCTTCAGTTCTCAGTTCTTTTTCAAATAAGGTTTTTCAATTTGAACTGATTCTTGTTCCTTAATCTAGCATAATTAAATCACATTTTACATTGTTATCATGAGTTATTAGAACTTATTAAGTTTCTACATGCACTTTGTTGAGAACTCCTTTCTTGTTTCTTAATCTTATGCACTTGATCCCAGTTATTAGTATTTAATCTTGTACGATTTGTCATCTTTCTTAGTTCTCAATATCGTACGAGTACAACTCCTTCCACTGTGATTAAGAACATATAATTGGCCTCATTTCTCACTTATTTCTTCAAAACCATCGCATTATATTTCAGTTCATTATTCTTTTATGCATAGTTATCACTCATGGTTCTTAATTTGGCCAAATCAAATCGCATTTTAAGTTCTTATCTTGAGTTACGAGATTTACTTTTATAAGAACTCCTGTTCTATTTCTTAATCTGATATGACTCGATGTACTTTGTTAGTTCTTAATCCTGTAGGATTAGATCCACTTTACTGTGTCATAATATAGTTCGATTAGACCCTTTCTTTCTTTTCAGTATCGTACTATTACAATATCTTCCTTAATCATTGTGCAGGGATAATTAACAGGCCTCATTTCTCAGTTCTTTTTCTTATACGATTAGATATTCTCTTAATTATAAATCTTTAATAATTACGACCCGCTCTTGGTTCTTTTTAAATCTAATACCACTACTTCTCCTTTATTAGTTCTCAATCTTGGTTGATTGCTGTATCTCCTTTTCCGACTCACAATATATTACGTTTACTCGACTTTCTTAGTTCTCAATATCTTACGATTACACTTCTTCCTCAGGTTATTAAGCTAATATAGTTGCCTCCGTTCTCTTTTGAATGCGATTAGATCATTCATTTGATCTAAATCTCTTGTGCACTGGTGCCACACACGGTTCTCAATCTAGTCTAACTAAGTCACGTATTAGGGCTTATCATCCGTTATTAGATATTCTCATATTTTCAACATGCATGTTGATTGGATCACCTTTCTTGTTTCCTAATTATCTTCCTAATATTTTATCATGTGTTCTCCTTTTGCGATTCATAACATAGAACTGCTAGTCAATTTTCTTGGCTCTCAATATCCAACGATCGCAACTTCTTCCTTACTCGTAGAGCAAGTTTGATCGGCCTCATTTCTCTATTCTTTTGCAAATGCTATTAGATGATCTATTAGTTCTAAATCTTCAAGGAATAGGTCCAGCACATGGTTCTTAATCCATTCTTATTAAAACATATTTATGTTCTTACCTTGTGAAATTTGATCTCATATCTTTTCCAAATGAGCTATGATTGGAACTGCCTCTCATATTTCATAATCTTACACAACTAATCTCCTTTCTTTGTTCTGTGAATTGCATATGTCATGTCTCCTTTTGTTATTCATTGTATAGCTCGATTAGTCGCATTTCTTAGTTCTCAATATTGTACGATTATCAATTCTTCCTTTGTCATTATACAAGGTGTAATTGGCTTCATTTCTCAGTTCTTTTTCAAATAAGGTTTTTCAATTTGAACTGATTCTTGGTCCTTAATCTAGCATAATTAAATCACATTTTACGTTGTTATCATGAGTTATTAGAACTTATTAAGTTTCTACATGTACTTTGTTGAGAACTCCTTTCTTGTTTCTTAATCTTATGCGACTTGATCCCAGTTATTAGTATTTAATCTTGTACGATTTGTCATCTTTCTTAGTTCTCAATATCGTAATAGTACAACTCCTTCCACTGTGATTAAGCACGTATACTGGGCCTCATTTCTCACTTATTTCTTCAAAACCATCGCATTATATTTTAGTTATTCTATTCTTTTATGCACAGTTATCACTCATGGTTCTTAATTTGGCCAAATCTAATCGCATTTTAAATTCTTATCTTGAGTTACGAGATTTACTTTAATAAGAACTCCAGTTCTATTTCATAATCTGATATGACTCGATGTACTTTTTTGTTCTTAATCTTGAATGATTAGATCCACTTTACTGTGTCAAAATATAGTTCGATTAGATCCTTTCTTTCTTCTCAGCATCGTACTATTACAATTTTCTTCCTTAATCATTGTGCAGGCATAATTAATAGGCCTCATTTCTCAGTTCTTTTTCTTATAGAGTAGATAATCTCTTAATTAAAAATATTTAATGAATACGACCCGTTCTTGGTTCTTTTTAAATCTAATACCACTACTCCTTTATTAGTTCTCAATCTTGTTTGATTGTGGTATCTCCTTTTCCGACTCACAATATATTACGATTAGTCGACTTCTTAGTTCTCAATATCTTACGATTACACTTCTTCCTGAGTTATATTGAGAACCATGTAATTAAGCTAATATAGTTGCCTCCGTTCTCTTTCGAATGCCATTAAATCATTCATTTGATCTAAATCTTTTGTGCACAGGTCCCACACATGGTTCTCAATCTAGTCTAACTAAGTCACGTATTAGGTGCTTATCATCCGTTATTTGATATTCTTATCTTTTCAACATGTATGTCGATTAGATCACCTTTCTAGTTTCTTAATTATCTCCCTAATATTTTATCACGTGTTCTCCTTTTGCGATTCATAACATAGAACAGCTAGTCAATTTCTTGGCTCTCAAAATCGAACGATCGCAACTTCCTCCTTACTCGTAAAGCAAGTTTGATCGGCGTCATTTCTCTATTCTTTTGCAAATGCTATTAGATGATGTATTAGCTCTAAATCTTCAAAGAATAGGTCCAGCGCTTGGTTCTTAATCCATTCTTATTAAAACATATTTATGTTCTTACCTTGTGAAATTTGATCTCATACCTTTTCCAAATGTGCTATGACTGGAACTCCTCCCTGTCCCATGGTTCATAATCTTACACGACTAGTCTCCTTTCTTTGTTCTGTGAATTGCATATGTTATGTCTCCTTTTGTTGTTCATTGTATAGCTGGATTAGTCGCATTTCTTAGTTCTCAATATTGTACGATTATCGCTTCTTCCTTTGTCATTATACAAGGTGTAATTGGCTTCATATTTCTCAGTTCTTTTTCAAATAAGGTTAGATAATCATCTTTTGTTCAAAGTCTTTTTCAATTTGAACTGATTCTTGGTTCTTAATCTGGCATAATTAAATCACATTTTACGTTGTTATCATGAGTTTTTTATTTATTTATTCAAATGCCCAAAAGGTGGGCAGAACTTTTATTTATTTTATGAGTTATTACAATATCGAAGGTTAGGGCAGCCCCTAGCATCTAGCCAAACCAGACCTTTTATAGAGCAAGGAATGGTGTTGTGCTCGTACTCAACATACATTGGATTTGCAATACCCTCATTAGCTAATCTATCAGCAACTTGATATAGACTCTCTAAAAATATGTTTAAATGAAATCTGCTTTCCAACTCATAGGCCTTGTATGACACGGAGTTGGTCATCAATACTCCAAATTGGTGGCGAAGAACTGTTAAAAGTGTTGACTAGATGAGTGAATAAGAGACACCCTCCAATGGGTGAACTAAAAATGTTGAATTAATTATGCTATATTTAAGCCTGTCCATTATTCTGCTGTCAAGCTGGTTTGCTGAAAATAACCATTTGAAAATGCCCGTATACAATCTAGATTGTGATCCCTTATGACGCCACCACCTGCTGCCATTCCCGGATTACCTTTAGAGGCGCCATCCACATTTAATTTGAAGCATCCTGGAGGAGGGCATTCCCATTTGACCGCCAAGATTCTCTTAGGTTTTGTTTGTAAGAGTTGAAAGCAAATGTCCCGTGAGAGAAGCAATTCATCAGCTGTGCTTTCTCTTGTGAAGGGGTGGATTGAGGAAATATTCACTAAATATGAGTTGATGTTGGACAATGACGTGTGCAGCACTACTTATTTTCCCATCAAACACAGCCATGTTCCTAGCTTTCCATAAGAACCAACATATTATACAAGGGAGGATTTTGTGGATTAGCCCAATTGTGGAAGAGGGTGCTGCAGCCCACCGCCATGAGCTAAGCTTGTCTAAGATGGTCGTTGAAGGTGCGATCATCACCTCTAGCCAAGTTTCGAAAAAGTACCAAACTTGGCGTGAGATAGTGCAGCCCACAAAAAGATGATCCAAGGACTCTCCATGACAACAGTAGTAGCACTTGGAGGCTAAGGAAAAGCCGATTGTAATCAAAATATCATCTAGTGGCAGCCTCCTATTCAGCAATTTCCACATGAAAATGGAGATCTTCAGTTGGACGAGAGATACTCCATGGAGGAGCTGCAAACCATTGTCGGCATATGTCGTTGAGAGTGAAAAGGAACCAGAGATGTAGGGGTCCAAACAATCCGGTCTGGTTCATCAGTCATGAAGATCGATCTTTCATTGAGAATTGCGACAATGGTTTGCAGCTCCTCCATGGAGTATCTCTCGTCCAAAGAGGAAATATTCCAACCATTAGAACCCCAAACATGGGAAACCTTGAGCTGCCCATCATACACCTGTTCTACCTTGTGGCAAAGAGGTCCGTATTTGGTCCATGGTTGCAAATTGCCGCTCCAACTCTTTAATTACTAATCTTGGGGGAAGGAGAACCGATAATAGGTAGATGGGAATGCTGCTCAGAACATGCTTGATTAGAATTAACCGTCCTCCTGGAGAGAGGAACCTCGTCTGCCATCCATGAATCCGGGAAGCTACCTTTTCAATCAATGGCTGGAAGATAGTGCGCCGTCCTTTGCCTTTGTGAATGGGACAACCCAAGTAATTAAATGGGAGGGAGTTGTGGGTGAAACCTGTCTTGGCTTGGATCATCCGAACGCGACCAGGTGCTGCCTTTTTTGATAGGTAAAAGAAGCTTTTGGACTTGTTAAAGAGCTGGCCGGAGGAGTTCTCAAGCCATGCTAAGAAGCTCATTAAGTGTCGAATGGATTTGGTTTCTCCCTTTGTGAAAATGACAATATCATCTGCGAAGGCCAAGTGGGAGGTAGTTGGGCATTGTTGCGGGAGTGATAAGGGATCTCCCTGACAAACCCCTCTAGTGGATTTAAATAGCATCCCTTGGGTGCTCCATTGATGAGTACAGAAAACCAACATTCCTCCAAAACGTTCTTGATGAGGGAAGTCCAATGTTCAGCAAATCCAATCTTGTGTAGAATGGCATATAAGAAAGGCCATGAAAGCCTATCAAACGCCTTGGCAAGGTCGAGTTTGATGATCAAATTTCCTTCCCTCGTCTTCCGATCTATGAAATTGGTCATTTCTTGCACAAGAAGAATGTTATCGGCAATGTCCCTCCCTTGAACATAGGCCACTTGTTCGGCTGAAATGATCTTCGGTAGAATGAGGGAAAGTCGGTTGGCCAATATCTTGGTGCAGATTTTGTTGAAGAAAGTGCACAAGCTAATGGGCTGGAAGTCACTAAAAGAATTCGGATTGGCTGTTTTTGGGATAAGAGCAATAAGAGTACTAGTAAACATTCGTGGCAACTTAGCTCCTTTAAGAAAATCTCTCACCGCAAGGAAAAGATCATGGTGAATAATGTCCCAGCAGGTAGTCAATGAAGAAAACCCCATTATAGCCATCAATTCCGGCTGCTCCATTAGGATTAAGGGTGAACACGGCCTCCCTCCCTTCGATATGCAATTCACAGAACAAGGTGTGTCCTAAGAGACATCTAGATGGTATAAGCCTACAGGGCAGAAAAAAGCGTCAATTCCAGCCGTGTTGTTAGAGGTCAAGATCTCCTGAAAGAAGTTAACCCCTGCACGTTCAAGGAGCTACAAATTTTCAGTCCATTCCCCATCAATTTTGATCTTGGAGATACGCAATCTTTGTCTTTAGCTAGGAGGGTGGAGTGGAAGAATTTGGAGTTTTTGTCACCCTCTTTCAGCCATTTCATTCCCGCTTTTTTCTGCCAAAAGGCTTCCTCTTCATACCATACACCTCTCATTTTGAGCTAAGGCTGTCTCTTATACTTTGGCTCTGGTGTGCCAAAAGTACTTCTTCCTTGATTTTGACCTCTTGTTCGGCTTCTTTAACCTTGTCAAAGACATTGCCAAAAGCCGAACAAGAGGTCAAAATTAAGAAATTTAAATGGCTTTGGCGAACCAGAGGTCAAAATCAAGGAAGAAGGCTTTGAGCACAAAGTGGCAAATGGTCTGAGCAGAGCCTGTCTTGAGACAGGTGTTCAACACTAACTTGTTAAGAAGGCTGCTAGAAAATGTGTGTTACAAACAAATCTGTCCAGCCTCTTCCATACCAAATTTCCAAGTCTATTCCCACGCCAAGTGAATTTACACCTTGAAAAGGTAAGTCCACCAAGCCACATGCATGTAGGCAATCATTGAAGTCATTCATGGCATCAAGGTGCAATGGGGAAGTTCCTTTGTACTCATCAGAACTAGATATGACATTGAAGTCGCCACCCACCAGCCATGGAGTTTGAGGTTGGACAGCTCGAAGCTTCTTGGCCTCCCTAAGACATCTTCGATCTGTTGTGCATTTTGCGTAAACAATGGAGGCTTGCATGGCACTTTGCTGAGGAGAGGAAGGAATGGAAACATGGAGGAGCTGATCCGAGCTGAATGTGGGGACGAGACCTAGCTCTCGATTCCAAAAAAGCCAAATTTTGCCATTTGAGTTGCACTCACAGCTATCAAAACCTAGCTTATTAGAAAACATTAGGATTCTAGCTTTGTCAACCATTGGCTCCATTAGAGCAATGAGTTTTATTTGATGTTGTTGAATGATTAACTTTAACCTACAAAGTGAGGGTTTATTAGCTATCCCCCGAATGTTCCAAACTAAAATGCGATCCATTTAACATTGTGGGAGGAAGGGCAGCTTGGAATTTGCTTTGGCCAACCTGGTGCGCATTGGCCTTGGCATAGTGTAGGTTCTTTTGCGTCTTTTCTTTTTGGATGAGGGCTTACCAATTGTGTGTGAGGTGGGGGTGATCGGCTAAAGATCTTCTTTGTTGTTTGCATGGCTTGCATGGGGAAAATGAGACATAGTAACATGGTAATTCCTCCATTATTTTACCATGAGAGATGAGTGAATCATCCATGAAGGGATTGTTTGAAATTCGAATGTGAAGGGGTGTTGGCTGATTTTCAGCATCCCTTGATTGTGCAGCCAAGGATGTTGGTGGTTCCACAAAATTCAAATTGGCCCCACTCTCCAAGGGGTTCAAGGGCTGACCTTCCACAATGTGCTCCTTTTCAAAATTTGAATCCAAGTGCTGGTGTGCTTTGGCCTTATCCATCTGCTGGTTTGAATCCGTTTGTTGATTTGGATTGGCCTTATCCGAAGTTGTTGGTGCAATCCCATGAGAGGTGGCGTTTGAATTTCGAATCACATCCAGCATGAGTGGTTGTTCTTCCACGGCTGGTGGTTGCACCACCGTTGCTTCTGGTGGTTGCTGGACGGACTTCCCCCACATGTTAGTAATGCCGTCATTTTGGGAAATTTCCGGCATTGGTATTGGAGCTACGTTGGTTGCAGCTGGTGGAGTATCCTTTCGGTGGTCCTTCAAGCTTATCACTGCATTCACATGTGGAAGAGATGGGGCTGATTTTGAGCCCGAAGGTCCAGCCGTGTGTTCCTTTACCAGAGTCCAACGTGTTCGGATGGGTTGCTTTTCTGAGTTCTTTATTTGTTCACCGTTACCTACAGGTTGGTTAGGATGCCCCGCTTCACCTCTCCCGCATTCACCATTGGCATGACCAATTTTCTTGCATTTCGTGCAATAAGATAGGACTGCATCGTAGGTAATTTTTTGCCAAATGCCCTCATTACCGACCCCCAACCACACCCTAGAAGGAGGTGATAGGAGGTCTACTTCCACTGTCTCTTATACACATGTGGTTGGGGGTCGGTAATGAGGTTGGCAAAAAATTACCTACGATGCAGCCTATCTTATTACGGCGTGTTTGTTGAAGAAGACTGCTGGAAGTCCTTCAAAAGTAACTCCATATAGGGGCTACGGACGGTTCTTCATCAGTGGTAAATAATGGGTGCCACTTAAGAACCCTCATGTAGTAGCCATTAACAAACTAGGTGTTTTTGAGCCAACATCGTAGGAAGTCCTCCTCCAATGAAAACCTCATCAATATGTGCTTGTAATCAAGATATCCTATGGTGAACTGACCTTTGAATCCAATGGTGTGAAAGCTTTTACGAAGAGTTTCCATGTTCGGCTTGCCGCTTGGAAAGTTACCCACCAATGAGTAACGAAATGGTGCTGCAAGGTGTTGAACTTCATCTTGGGAGAAGAAAATCGCTGGTTCCCCTTTGTGCAGTTGAAGAGCTTTCAAGGCGAGATCTGGATTTGGTGCGTGAAGGCTTAGGATTTGTCCACCCGAAAGAGCTTGTGCAAAGGTTTTTGGTTGCCCTTCAACCGATGGCTGAAGGGCAGCTGGTTCGACCATGGCCGAGTGGCAAAAGGAGGAGAATAGGTGCTGTGTTTTAGACTCTGAGAGGAAGTCTAGAGAGAAGGAGGAGATGTTTTTAGGCACATTACACAATCTTACACGACTATGATTGGAACTCCTCTCATATTTCACAATCTTACACGACTACTCTCCTTTCTTTGTTCTGTGAATTGCATAGGTTATGTCTTCTTTTGTTGTTCATTGTATAGCTCGATTAGTCGCATTTCTTAGTTCTCAATATTGTACGGCTATCACTTCTTCCTTTGTCATTTTACAAGGTGTAATTGGCTTCATTTCTCAGTTCTTTTTCAAATAAGGTTAGATAATCATTTTTTGTTCAAAGTCTTTTTCAATTTGAACTGATTCTCGGTTCTTAATCTAGTATAATTAAATCACATTTTACGTTGTTATCATGAGTTATTAGAACTTATTATGTTTCTACATGTACTTTGTTGAGAACTCCTTTCTTGTTTCTTAATCTTATGCGACTTGATCCCAGTTATTAGTATTTAATCTTGTACGATTTGTCCCTTTCATGGTTCTTTCAATATCGTACGAGTACAACTCCTTCCACTGTGATTAAGCACGTTTACTTGGCCTCATTTCTCACTTATTTCTTCAAAACCATCCTATTATATTTTAGTTCTTATCCTTTTATGCATAGTTATCACTCAGGGTTCTCAATTTGGTGAAATCAAATCGCATTTTAAGTTCTTATATTGAGTTACGAGATTTACATTTATAAGAGCTCCTGTTTTATTTCTTAATCTGATATGACTCGATCCACTTTGTTAGTTCTAAATCCTGTACGATTATATCTCCTTTACTGTGTCATAATATAGTACGATTAGACTCTTTCTTTCTTCTCAGTATCGTACTATTACAATTTCTTTCTTAATCATTATGCAGGCATAATTAATAGGCCTCATGTCACGCCCCAAAAATGGGACTGTAACACGCCGCGCTAATGGCACACCGGTCCAAAGCGCAAGGCACAAACGAACAGAGCAACAAACTTAACCGCAATGTAATAGAACCATCAAACCAGTTTCTTAACTATAAAACCGAATAAGTTCATTTTTACACAAAAATACGAATTACAAAATTCCTTCTTAGTACAAAAGATGCTACAACAAAAACAAAGTTCGTCAATACAAAACCTATCTAATATACTACCCCTCTCCAAACAAAAGAGAAGCTTGGAAGATTATCCGCAGAGTCCTACCAGTAATGTGGAATCGGAGACAATCTAAAAGTGCTAACGCTGGAGAGTCAAAATGATATGGATCTGAGCAAGTTAGAAATCACTTGGAAGGTGATTTTATAACTTTCTCAGATTATGGCTTATCGCTTTATGTCTCCAAGAGACAGTGCCAAGTTTTGTAGGATTCTTATGGCTGAAAATAAACCCTCTTTGCAGCCTTGTAAGTTAGCAGTTTCTAAAATGTCTCATGCCTTTTAAAAGTCAATAAACCATAATCATTTATAGTATTCTAAAATGTGTCATGATTTAAACGTCAGGCATGTCCAAAACATAACCAAAAAGATCCAATCATTTGCCACGCTATCAAAACATAGTATGCTAAAGCATAGCGTAGCCAAAAAGATCCAATCATTTCAAAACATAGTATGCTAAAGCATAGCGTAGCTAAAAAGATCCAATCATTTCAAAACATAGTATGCTAAAGCATAGTGAACAAATCCAAGTACAGTTTCAATCCGGAATATAATAAAATAGCATGAGTATCTTTTAGGCTCAAAAGTATGTCCAAAACATAGCCAAACAGATCAAATCATTTCAAAACATAGTATGCTAAAGCATAGCTAACAAATCCAAGTATAGTTTCAATCCGGAATTTAATAAAATAGCATGAGTATCTTTTAGGCTCGAAGGTATGACCTACAGTACTAGTCAGATCTAGTAATCTACCATACCTACTAGTCTGACCGGGAGGTCAAGTTATCCCATCACAAGCCCCGTATCAAATAGTTCATCACATTCACAGAAGTCACCACGGCGTCCCACGGATGACTATAGAACCGGTGCACCGCACCCCAAATCAAACATTTCCAATAATACATCCAAAATTATATACCTCGGTCACCTATGAGCCAAAACAGTCATAAATTGCTTTCATATCAAAAGAGTTTGCAAATATATCAATTGATTAACATAAAATAGCTTGGTCCCGATTTCATATATAATAATTCCAAAACTTGGTAAAAGTGCAGTTCCAAACATCATACACATTTTAAAATCCATCCAAACATATTTCGAAAGTCTTTAAACAAAATACAAGTGGAAGAGGGTCTATGTTACCCACCTATAAAGCAAAAACTGCACAATGATCACAGAACGCGATCGCCGTCGGTAGGTGGCTTGGTACCTAAAACAGATATAAGAGGACTCTTAGAAGAGATGTAGAAGTTAAAGAATGACTAGGAAAACGAAAACGACGCGAAACGATAGAAAACGACACCAAAGCTCTTTGGTCAAAAATGACCTTTCACAATTTCTGACCAACTTCGACAAGTTAAAACCCCAGTCAAAACACTTAGTTAATCCCCCAAATTCTTAGTGTCTCATTACAGCTAGATTAGGAGATAATAAGCTCAGTTTTCCAGAAAAACCGAAAAACTTCGCCTCTCCCTAGGCTATAATTAGGCTATCCTCCCTGCCAATAAAATTCAATTCCAAGGTATTCAAGGGACCTTGGTTACAACCCAACTCAAAACAACATATTCAACCAACCAACAAAATCCATTTCCAAGGTATTCAAGGGACCTTGGTTACAACCCAACTCAAAACAACATATTCAACCAACCAACAAAGTCCATAAACGGCAAGATTCACCGGAGCAATAGCCGGGACTATATCAATAGCATTCCACAACAATCCATACCCCATAACCACTACAATTAACTCTATTACAACATTAGAGCAACAACCTATGGGTGGAATTCCTCTTTACTACCAAACTTAAATTTTTACCTATTAGCCACACGCATGATTCAAACATGCTTCCTATCCAACCCACTACCAAGGAAACACTTAAAACCATCAAAAGATCATTAAAAATCCTTCAAACAATGATAAATAACCAATTATCCAAATTATCCTAGTTGCGCCAAACTTCCGCTTACTTACAAAATGAAGGGAAATCAATTCCACTTGGTTTCAAGTCTCAATTCTTATCCAAACTAACCTTAAAACACTCTTAAAACATCATTATGTGCATAGACATAAGCATTCATAGCATAACATTCTAGGGCACATATGGAAGACAAAACCCTAACTCATAATCTTAAAATTTGTAATCTAACCATGGAAAGTTGTTAAAAATCAACCCCAATCACTTCCCAACCTCCAAAACACTAAAAACAACCCATAACATACATAAATCATAACTTACAAGGCTGCAAAGAGGGTTTATTTTCAGCCATAAGAATCCTACAAAACTTGAAATTAAAGCTTGGATCATAAAGCCCATAAGCCATAAATGCAAAAATACATAAAATCTTACCTTCCAAGTGATTTCTACTTGAAATCCAAGAAAATTTTTTGGGGAAAATGGAGAAGAAATTTCGGCCAGCTGCTGGAGAAAAATGAGGAAGAAACAAGCAAGAAGAAGACTTAAAACAAATTCCAAAGTTGACCCAAATAGTACCCATTTGACCTAATAGTCTCCAAGTTGACTATTTGACCCAAAAACTAATTTTTGCTACTAAATTAACATTATAAATCAGCCATCAAACAACACTCACACACCACAATGCACTAATTACACTTAATCCAACTTTTGACCCGTTTACCCGCCGGAACCGAAATCTATAATGTGTAAAGAGAAAAATTTGCCGAATTGAAAAACGAATAAGTTGAAGTACCTTATGACTAAAAATAATATGAAAAACATTTTAAACCAATTAAAATCAAAGAACAAGGCTATTAAAATACTGGGTTTCACATTCTACCCCCCTTAAACAAAGTTTCGTTCTCGAAACTTACGAAATCACGAAGCAAACAAAGCTGGATACTTCGATCTCACGAGGCTCTCAGGCTCCCAGGTAGCTTCTCGCTCAGAATGATTAGACCATAAAACCTTCACGTAGGAGTTAAATGCATCTAATAACTTTATTCCTCAATGTCTTATCTTGTCGATCCAAGATCCTCTCCCTAACCACTAGGATATCCTCAATGCCTGGCTCTACTTTATCAGAGTCTATCACATAAGCCAAATAGCTCTCACAACCCCTATTTAAGGCCTTAAACGCCTTCACTACTGATATAATCGGAATCCTACTCTTGGGCGGCTTTGGGTTCCCGTGAAAGGTCCCGTTTATACCAGCATAGAAACATCACATACCTCTCTTTACAATCAATCGTCGCACCATTAGCCGCCAACCAATCCAAACCCAAAATTAAATCAAAGTCGGTTATCGGTAACTGAATAAGGTTAGCCTCAAACTTCCTATCACAAAACTCTAATCGACAACCTTCCAAAACAAACCTAGACTCCAAAACCTTCCCGTCCGGGGTCCCCACTCTATAAGGATCCTCTAACCATCTAGGTTTCTCAATAGATGTTGTTTTAAGCTAGACAACAAATGAGGTACAACTTCTAGATTACATAGAGCCAGGATTTCTGTCTAGGACACATCTAGATAATGTATAAGAGACAGTCTAAGAAGACAGCCGTGGTGACCTGTGTGATTGTCGCGAGCGTTTGAATCTTATATAATTCTTGCCCGAGCACATCGATTTCTTATCGACAGACTCATCGAATACCTATTTCTGGACTTAGGATTCAAACCTAGGCTCTGATTCAAACCTATGCTCTGATACCACTGAATGTCACGCCCCAAAAATGGGACAGTAACACGCCGCGCTAATGGCACACCGGTCCAAAGCGCAAGGCACAAACGAACAGAGCAACAAACTTAACCGCAATGTAATAGAACCATCAAACCATTTCTTAACTATAAAACCGAATAAGTTCATTTTTACACAAAAATACGAATTACAAAATTCCTTCTTAGTACAAAAGATGCTACAACAAAAACAAAGTTCGTCAATACAAAACCTATCTAATATACTACCCCTCTCCAAACAAAAGAGAAGCTTGGAAGATTATCCGCAGAGTCCTACCAGTAATGTGGAATCTGGAGACAATCTAAAAGCTGCTAACGCGTAGAGAGTCAAAAACGAACACCTAATCTGAAAATTATAAATCACGTGGGGTGAGCATAACTAGCTCTGGATATCATAAAAGCTCTTCAAATGGGGCCAAGCATTTCGATAAAAAGAAAACATAAAGATAATAACATTTGCGATAACCATAGTCATAAAGCAGTTTCTAAAATGTCTCATGCCTTTTAAAAGTCAATAAACCATAATCATAAGTAGTTTTCTAAAATGTCTATGCCATTTAAACGTCAGGCATGTCCAAAACATAACCAAAAAGATCCAATCATTTCAAAACATAGTATGCTAAAGCATAGCGTAGCCAAAAAGATCCAATCATTTCAAAACATAGTATGCTAAAGCATAGCGTAGCCAAAAAGATCCAATCATTTCAAAACATAGTATGCTTAAAGCATAGTGAACAAATCCAAGTACAGTTTCAATCCGGAATATAATAAAATAGCATGAGTATCTTTTAGGCTCAAAAGTATGTCCAAAACATAGCCAAACAGATCAAATCATTTCAAAACATAGTATGCTAAAGCATAGCTAACAAATCCAAGTATAGTTTCAATCCGGAATTTAATAAAATAGCATGAGTATCTTTTAGGCTCGAAGGTATGACCTACAGTACTAGTCAGATCTAGTAATCTGCCACACCTACTAGTCTGATTTTTCTCCAGCAGCTGGCATCACAAGCCCCGTATCAAATAGTTCATCACATTCACAGAAGTCACCACGGCGTCCCACGGATGACTATAGAACCGGTGCACCGCACCCCAAATCAAACATTTCCAAATACATCCAAAATTATATACCTCGGTCACCTATGAGCCAAAACAGTCATAAATTGCTTTCATATCAAAAGAGTTTGCAAATATATCAATTGATTAACATAAAATAGCTTGGTCCCGCATTTCATATATAATAATTCCAAAACTTGGTAAAAGTGCAGTTCCAAACATCATACATGTTTTAAGATCCATCCAAACATATGTCTCTTAATACACAAATAGATGTGTAACAGAGACAGGTATGCTGTCTCTTATACACAATCGCCTTATAGACGAACGCGATCGCCGGTAGGTGGCTTGGTACCTAAAACAGATATAAGAGGACTCTTAGAAGAGATGTAGAAGTAAAATAGTAATGACTAGGGATCAACGACGCAAACGATAGAAGAAACAAGAAAGGATTCTCAAAAAGTACATTTCACATAATAAGTAAATCAACTAACTCAAGTTAACAACTTAAAATGTGAAAACACTTAGTTAATCCCCCACCATCTTCTACATACTGATTAGGAAATAATATAGCTCGTTTTCCGAAAAACCGAAAAACTTCGCCTCTCCTGAGCTTATAATTAGGCTATCCTCCCTGCCAATAAAATTCAATTGTTGTGGAATTCAAGGGACCTTGGTTACAACCCAACTCAAAACAACATATTCAACCAACCAACAAAATCCATTTCCAAGGTATTCAAGGGACCTTGGTTACAACCCAACTCAAAACAACATATTCAACCAACCAACAAAGTCCATAAACGGCAAGATTCACCGGAGCAATAGCCGGGACTATATCAATAGCATTCCACAACAATCCATACCCCATAACCACTACAATTAACTCTATTACAAAATTAGAGCAACAACCTATGGGTGGAATTCCTCTTTACTACCAAACTTAAATTTTTACCTATTAGCCACACGCATGATTCAAACATGCTTCCTATCCAACCCACTACCAAGGAAACACTTAAAACCATCAAAAGATCATTAAAAATCCTTCAAACATAACCAATTATCCTAGTTGCGCCAAACTTCCGCTTACTTACAAAATGAAGGGAAATCAATTCCACTTGGTTTCAAGTCTCAATTCTTATCCAAACTAACCTTAAAACACTCTTAAAACATCATGTATGTGCATAGACATAAGCATTCATAGCATAACATTCTAGGGCACATATGGAAGACAAAACCCTAACTCATAATCTTAAAATTTGTAATCTAACCATGGAAAGTTGTTAAAAATCAACCCCAATCACTTCCCAACCTCCAAAACACTAAAAACAACCCATAACATACATAAATCATAACTTACAAGGCTGCAAAGAGGGTTTATTTTCAGCCATAAGAATCCTACAAAACTTGAAATTAAAGCTTGGATCATAAAGCCCATAAGCCATAAATGCAAAAATACATAAAATCTTACCTTCCAAGTGATTTCTACTTGAAATCCAAGAAAATTTTTGGGGGAAAATGGAGAAGAAATTTCGGCCAGCTGCTGGAGAAAATGAGGAAGAAACAAGCAAGAAGAAGACTTAAAACAAATTCCAAAGTTGACCCAAATAGTACCCATTTGACCTAATAGTCTCCAAGTTGACTATTTGACCCAAAAACTAATTTTTTGCTACTAAATTAACATTATAAATCAGCCATTAAAACAACACTCACACACCACAATGCACTAATTACACTTATATCCAACTAGATGACCCGTTTACCCGCCGGAACCGAAATCGCGTAAACCGAAAAATTTGCCGAATTGAAAAACGAATAAGTTGAAGTACCTTATGACTAAAAATAATATGAAAAACATTTTAAACCAATTAAAATCAAAGAACAAGGCTATTAAAATACTGGGTTTCACACCTCATTTCTCAGTTCTTTTTCTTATACGATTAGAGAATCTCTTAATTATAAATCTTTAATGAATACGACCCGCTCTTGGTTCTTTTTAAATCTAATACCACTACTTCTCCTTTATTAGTTCTCAGTCTTGTTTGATTGTATCTCCTTTTGCTACTCACAATATTTTACGATTAGTCGACTTTCTTAGTTCTCAATATCTTACGATTACACTTCTTCCTTAGTTATTAAGCTAATATAGTTGCCTCCGTTCTCTTTCGAATGCGATTAGATCATTCATTTTGATCTAAATCTTTTGTGCACAGGTCCCACACATGGTTCTCAATCTAGTCAACCTAAGTCACGTATTAGGGGCTTATCATCCGTTATTAGATATTCTTATCTTTTCAACATGTATGTCGATTAGATCACCTTTCTAGTTTCTTAATTATCTCTCTAATATTTTACCATGTGTTGTTCTGGTTTTGTGATTCATAACATAGAACAGCTTGTCAATTTTTTGGCTCTCAATATCGAACGATCACAACTTCTTCCTTACTCGTAAAGTGAGTTTCATCAGCCTCATTTCTCTATTCTTTTGCAAATGCTATTAGATGATGTATTAGTTCTAAATCTTCGAGGAATAGTTCCAGCGCATGGTTCTTAATCCGTTCTTTTTAAAACATATTTATGTTCTTACCTTGTGAAATTTGATCTCATATCGTTTCCAAATGTGCTATGATTGGAACTTCTCTCATATTTCATAATCTTACACGACTAATCTCCTTTCTTTGTTCTGTTGAGAATTGCATATGTCATGTCTCCTTTTGTTGTTCATTGTATAGCTCGATTAGTCGTATTTCTTAGTTCTCAATATTGTACGGTTATCACGTCTTCCTTCGTCATTATACAAGATGTAATTGGCTTCATTTCTCAGTTATTTTTCAAATAAGGTTAGATAATCATCTTTTGTTCAAAGTCTTTTTCAATTTGAACAGATTCTTGGTTCGTAATCTAGCATAATTAAATCACATTTTACGTTGTTATCCTGAGTTATTAGAACTTATTATGTAGAACATGTACTTTGTTGAGAACTCCTTTCTTGTTTCTTAATCTTATGCGACTTGATCCCAGTTATTACTATTTTATCTTGTACGATTTGTCCCATTTCTCAGTTCTCAATATCGTACGAGTACAACTCCATCCACTGTGATTAAGCACGTATACTTGGCTTCATTTCTCACTTATTCCTTGAAAACCATCATATTATATTTTAGTTCTTATTTTTTTATGCATAGTTATCACTGATAAGTGGTTGGTTCTCAATTTGGCGAAATCAAATCGCATTAAAAGTTCTTATCTTGAGTTACAAGATTTACTTTTATAAAAACTCCTGTTCTATTTCTTAATCTGATATGACTCTATATACTTTGGTAGTTCTTAATCCTGTACGATAAGATCTCCTTTACTGTGTCATAATATAATATGATTAGACCCTTTCTTTCTTCAAAGTATCGTACTATTACCATTTCTTCCTTAATCATTGTGCAGGCATAATTAATAGGCCTCATTTCTCATTTCTTTTTCTTATACGATTAGATAATCTCTTAATTATAAATCTTTAATGAATACGACCCGCTCTTGGTTCTTTTTAAATTTAATACCACTACTTCTCCTTTATTAGTGCTCAATCTTGTTTGATTGTATCTCCTTTTGCAACTCAGAATACATTACGATTAGTCGACTTTCTTAGTTCTCAATATCTTACGATTACACTTCTTCCTTAGTTATTAAGCTAATATAGTTGCCTTCGTTCTCTTTAGTTGATTGCGATTAGATCATTCATTTGATCTAAATCTTTTGTGCACAGGTCCCACACATTGTTCTCAATCTAGTCTAACTAAGTCATGTATTAGGGGCTTATCATCCGTTATTAGATATTCTTGTCTTTTCAACATGTATGTCGATTAGATCACCTTTCTAGTTTCTTACTTATCTCACTAATATTTTATCATGTGTTGTTCTGCTTTTGCGATTCATAACGTAGAACAGTTAGTCAATTTCTTGGCTCTCAATATCGAACGATTGCAACTTCTTCCTTACTCGTAAAGCGAGTTCTATCGGCCTCATTTGGCTATTCTTTTGCAAATGCTATTGGATGATGTATTAGTTCTAAATCTTCAAGGAATAGCTCCAGCGCATGGTTTTTAATCCATTCTTATTAAAACATATTTATGTTCTTACCTTGTGAAATTTGATGCATCTCTTTTCCAAATGTGCTATGATTGGAACTCCTCTCATATTTCATAATCTTACACGACTAATCCATTTGTTCTGTTAATTGCATATGTCATGTTTCCTTTTGTTGTTCATTGTATAGCTCGATTAGTCGTATTTCTTAGTTCTCAATATTGTACGGTTATAACTTCTTCCTTTGTCATTATACAAGGTGTAATTGGCATCATTTCACAGTTCTTTTTCATATAAGGTTAGATAATCATCTTTTGTTCAAAGTCCTTTTCAATTTGAACTGATTCTTGGTTCTTAATCTAGCATAATTAAATCACATTAAACGTTGTTATCAGGAGTTATTAGAACTTATTATGTTTCTACATGTACTTTGTTGAGAACTCCTTTCTTGTTTCTTAATCTTATGCGACTTGATCCCAATTATTAGTATTTAATCATGTAAGATTTGTCCCCTTTCTTAGTTCTCAATATCGTATGAGTACAACTCCTTCCACTGTGATTAAGCACGTATACTTGGCTTCATTTCCCACTTATTTCTTGAAAACCATCATATTATATTTTAGTTCTTATTCTTTTATATAGCATAGTTATCACTCATGGTTCTTAATTTGGCCAAATCAAATCGCATTTTAAGTTCTTATCTTGAGTTACGAGATTTAGTTTTATAAGAACTCCTATTCTATTTCTTAATCTGATATGACTCGATCTACTTTGTTAGTTCTTAATCCTGTACGATTAGATCTCTTTTACTGTGTCATAATATAGTACGATTTGACCCTTTCTTTCTTCTCAGTATCGTACTATTACTATTTCTTGCTTAATCATTGTGGAGACATAATTAATAGGCCTCATTTCTCAGTTCTTTTTCTTATACGATTAGATAATCTCTTAATTATATATCTTTAATGAACACGACCCGCTCTTGGTTCTTTTTAAATCTAATACCACTACTTCTCCTTTATTAGTTCTCAATCTTGTTTGATTGTTCTCCTTTTGCGACTCACAATATATTACGATTTGTCGACTTTCTTAGTTCTCAATATCTTACGATTACACTTCTTCCTTAGTTATTAAGCTAACATATAAGAGAAGTTGCCACCGTTCTCTTTCGAATGCGATTAGATCATTCATTTGATCTAAATCTTTTGTGCACAGGTCCCACACATGGTTCTCAATCTAGTCTAACCAAGTCACGTATTAGGGCTTATCATCGGTTATTAGATATTCTTCTCTCTTCAACATGTATGTCGATTAGATCACCTTTCTAGTTTCTTACTTATCTCCCTAATATTTTATCATGTGTTGTTCTGGTTTTACGATTCATAACACAGAAGAGCTTGTCAATTTTTTGGCTCTCAATATCGAACGATCGCAACTTCTTCCTTACTCGTAAAGCAAGTTTGATCGGCCTCATTTCTCTATTCTTTGGCAAATGCTATTAGATGATGTATTAGTTCTAAATCTTCAAGGAATAGGTCCAGCGCATGGTTCTTAATCCATTCTTATTAAAACATATTTATGTTCTAACCTTGTGAAATTTGATCTCATATCTTTTCCAAATGTGCTATGATTGGTTCTCCTCTCATATTTCATACAAAGAATCTTACACGACTAATCTCCTTTCTTTGTTCTGTGAGTTGCATGTGTTATGTCTCTTTTTGTTGTTCATTGTAAGCTCGATTTGTCGCATTTCTTAGTTCTCAGTATTGTATGATTATCACTTCTTCCTTTATCATTATACAAGGTGTAATTGGCTTCATTTCTCAGTTCTTTTTCAAATAAGGTTAGATAATCATCTTTTGTTCAAAGTCCTTTTCAATTTGAACTGATTCTTGGTTCTTAATCTGGCTTAATTAAATCACATTTTACAATGTTATCATGAGTTATTAGAACTTATTATGTTTCTACATGTACTTTGTTGAGAACTCCTTTCTTGTTTCTTAATCTTATGCGACTTGATCCCAGTTATTAGTATTTTGTCTCCTTTCTTAGTTCTCAATATCGTACGAGTACAACTCCTTCCACTGTGCTTAAGCACGTATACTTGGCCTCATTTCTCAATTATTTCTTCAAAACCATCATATTATATTTTAGTTCTTATTCCCACATATTTTATGCATAGTTATCACTCATGGTTCTCAATTTGGCGAAATCAAATCGCATTTTAAGTTCTTATCTTGAGTTACGAGATTTACTTTTATAAGAACTCCTGTTCTATTTCTTAATCTTCCTTACTCGTAAAGCAAGTTTGATCTGGCTCATTTCTCTATTCTTTTGCAAATGCTATTTGATGATGTATTAGTTCTAAATCTTCAAGTCATTGGTCCAGCACATGGTTCTTAATCCATTCTTATTAAAACACATTTATGGTCTTACCTTGTGAAATTTGATCTCATATCTTTTCCAAATGTGCTATGATTGGAACTCCTCTCATATTTCACAATCTTAAACGACTAATCTCCTTTCTTTGTTCTGTGAGTTGCATGTGTTATGTCTCCTTTTGTTGTTCATTGTATAGCTCGATTAGTCGCATTTATTAGTTCTCAATATTGTACGAGTATCACTTCTTCGTTTGTCATTATACAAGGTGTAATTGGCTTCATTTCTCTGATCTTATAATTCTTTTTCAAAGGAGGTTAGATAATCATCTTTTGTTGAAAACCTTTTTCAATTTGAACTGATTCTTGGTTCTTAATCTAGCATAATTAAATCACATTTTACGTTGTTATCATGAGTTATATGAATTTATTTTGTTTCTACATGTACTTTGTTGAGAACTCCTTTCTTGTTTCTTAATCTTATGCGACTTGACCCCAGTTAGTATTTAATCTTGTACGATTTGTCCCCTTTCTTAGTTCTCAATATCGTACGAGTACAACTCCTTCCACTGTGATTAAACTTGTATACTTGGCCTCATTTCTCACTTATTTCTTCTAAACCATTATGTTATATTTTTGTTCTTATTATTTTATGCATGTTATCACTCATGGTTCTCAATTTGGCGAAATCAAATCGCATTTTAAGTTCTTATCTTGAGTTACGAGATTTACTTTTATAAGAACTCCTGTTCTATTTCTTAATCTTCCTTACTCGTAAAGCAAGTTTGATCTGTCTCATTTCTCTATGGATTCTTTTGCAAATGCTATTTGATGATGTATTAGTTCTAAATCTTCAAGTCATTGGTCCAGCACATGGTTCTTAATCCATTCTTATTAAAACACATTTATGGTCTTACCTTGTGAAATTTGATCTCATATTTTTTCCAAATGTGCTATGATTGGAACTCCTCTCATATTTCACAATCTTAAACGACTAATCTCCTTTCTTTGTTCTGTGAGTTGCATGTGTTATGTCTCTTTTTGTTGTTCATTGTATAGCTCGATTAGTCGCATTTATTAGTTCTCAATATTGTACGATTATCACTTCTTCGTTTGTCATTATACAAGGTGTAATTGGCTTCATTTCTCTGTTCTTTTTCAAAGGAGGTTACATAATCATCTTTTGTTGAAAATCTTTTTCAATTTGAACTGATTCTTGGTTCTTAATCTAGCATAATTAAATCACATTTTACGTTGTTATCTTGAGTTATATGAATTTATTTTGTTTCTACATGTACTTTGTTGAGAACTATAAGGGCCTTTCTTGTTTCTTAATCTTATGCGACTTGATCCCAGTTATTAGTATTTAATCTTGTACGATTTGTCCCCTTTCTTAGTTCTCAATATCGTACGAGTACAACTCCTTCCACTGTGATTAAGCTTGTATACTTGGCCTCATTTCTCACTTATTTCTTCTAAACTATTATATTATATTTTTGTTCTTATTATTTTATGCATGTTATCACTCATGGTTCTCAATTTGGCGAAATCAAATCGCATTTTAAGTTCTTATCTTGAGTTACGAGATTTACTTTTATAAGAACTCCTGTTCTATTTCTTAATCTGATATGACTCGATCTACTTTGTTAGTTCTTAATCCTGTACGATTAGATCTCTTTTACTGTGTCATAATAAAGTACGATTAGACCCTTTCTTTCTTCTCAGTATCGTACTATTACAATTTCTTCCTTAATCATTGTGCAGGCATAATTAATAGGCCTCATTTCTCAGTTCTTTTTCTTATACGATTAGATAATCTCTTAAGAAATTATAAGTCTTTAATGAATACGACCCGCTCTTGGTTGTTTTTAAATCTAATACCACTACTTCTCCTTTATTATTTCTCAATCTTGTTTGATTGTTGTATCTCCTTTTCCGACGAACAATATATTACGATTTGTCGACTTTCTTAGTTCTCAATATCTTACGATTACACTTCTTCCTCAGTTATTAAGCTATTCTGGTTGCCTCCGGTCTCTTTCGAATGCGATTATATCATTCATTTAATATAAATCTTTTGTGCACAGGTTCCACACATGGTTCTCAATCTAGTCAAACTAAATCACGTATTAGGGGCTTATCATCCGTTATTAGATATTCTTGTCTTTTCAACATGTATGTAGATTAGATCACCTTTCGAGTTTCTTAATTATCTCTCTAATATTTTATCATGTGTTGTTCTGCTTTTACGATTCATAGCGTAGAACAGCAAGTCAATTTCTTGGCTCTCAATATCGAACGATCACAACTTCTTCCTTACTCGTAAATAGCAAGTTTGATCGGCCTCATTTCTCTTTTCTTTTGCAAATGCTATTAGATGATGTATTAGTTCTAAATCTTCGAGGAATAGCTCCAGCGCATGGTTCTTAATCCATTCTTATTAAAACATATTTATGTTCTTACCTGGTAAATTTCATCTCATATCTTTTCCAAATGTGCTATGATTGGAACTCCTCTCATATTTCATAATCTTACACGACTAATCTCCTTTCTTGGTTGAAAAGACTAGAATATCTAAGAACGCAAGAAGTGGAATCCTAATACAACGGTGATTACTTGTGAGAACTCAATGAGAGAACTTATTTGTTCAAAACCGTCATATTATATTTTAGTTCTTATTCTTTTATGCATAGTTATCGCTCATTGTTCTCAATTGAGCAAAATCAAATCGCATTTTAAGTTCTTATCTTGAGTTACGAGATTTACTTTTATAAGAGCTCCTTTCTATTTCTTAATCTGATATGACTCGATCTACTTTGTTAGTTCTTAATCTGTCGATTCGACCTCCTTTCTGTGTCATAATATAGTACGATTAGACCCTTTCTTTTTCTCAAGATCGATATAACAAATTCTTCCTTAATCATTGTGCGGGCATAATTAATAGGCCTCATTTCTCGCTTCTTTTTCTTATACGATTAGATAATCTATTTATTATAAATCTTTATTGAATAATACCCCTCTTGGTTCTTTTCAAATCTAATACCACTACTTCTCCTTTATTAGTGCTCAATCTTGTTTGATTGTATCTCCTTTTGCGACTCACAATACATTACGATTAGTCGACTTTCTTAGTTCTCAATATCTTACGATTACACTTCTTCCTTAGTTATTAAGCTAATATAGTTGCCTCCATTCTCTTTCGAATGCGATTAGATCATTCATTTGATCTAAATCTTTTGTGCACAGGTCCCACACATGGTTCTCAATCTAGTCTAACTAAGTCACGTATTAGGGGCTTATCAACCGTTATTAGATATTCTTGTCTTTTCAACATGTATGTAGATTAGATCACCTTTCGAGTTTCTTAATTATCTCTCTAATATTTTATCATGTGTTGTTCTGCTTTTACGATTCATAGCGTAGAACAGCAAGTCAATTTCTTGGCTCTCAATATCGAACGATCACAACTTCTTCCTTACTCTCGTAAAGCAAGTTTGATCGGCCTCATTTCTCTTTTCTTTTGCAAATGCTATTAGATGATGTATTAGTTCTAAATCTTCGAGGAATAGCTCCAGCGCATGGTTCTTAATCCATTCTTATTAAAACATATTTATGTTCTTAAGAAGGTAAATTTCATCTCATATCTTTTCCAAATGTGCTATGATTGGAACTCCTCTCATATTTCATAATCTTACACGACTAATCTCCTTTCTTTGTTCTGTGAATTGCATATGTCATGTCTCCTTTTGTTGTTCATTGTATAGCTCGATTAGTCGTATTTCTTAGTTCTCAATATTGTACGATTATCACTTCTTCCTTTGTCGTTATACAAGGCGTAATTGGCTTCATTTTTCAGTTCTTTTTCAAATAAGGTTAGATAATCATCTTTTGTTCAAAGTCAAAGGAAATTTGATAACTGATTCTATGGTTCGTAATCTAACATAATTAAATCACATTTTACATTGTTATCATGAGTTATTAGAACTTAGTTTATGTTTCTACATGTACTTTGTTGATAATTCCTTTCTTGTTTCTTAATCTGATGCGACTTGATCCCAGTTATTAGTATTTAATCTTGTACGATTTGTCCCCTTTCTTAGTTCTCAATATCGTACGAGTACAACTCCTTCCACTGTGATTACTTGGCCTCATTTCTCACTTATTTGTTCAAAACCGTCATATTATATTTTAGTTCTTATTCTTTTATGCATAGTTATCGCTCATTGTTCTCAATTTGGCAAAATCAAATCGCATTTTAAGTTCTTATCTTGAGAACTAATTTACTTTTATAAGAACTCCTGTTCTATTTCTTAATCTGATATGACTCGATCTACTTTGTTAGTTCTTAATCCTGTACGATTCGACCTCCTTTACTGTGTCATAATATAGTACGATTAGACCCTTTCTTTTTTCTCAGTATCGTACGATAACAAATTCTTCCTTAATCATTGTGCAGGCATAATTAATAGGCCTCATTTCTCAGTTCTTTTTCTATATACGATTAGATAATCTATTTATTATAAATCTTTATTGAATACGACCCCCTCTTGGTTCTTTTCAAATCTAATACCACTACTTCTCCTTTATTAGTGCTCAATCTTGTTTGATTGTATCTCCTTTTGCGACTCACAATACATTACGATTAGTCGACTTTCTTAGTTCTCAATATCTTACGATTACACTTCTTCCTTAGTTATTAAGCTAATATAGTTGCCTCCATTCTCTTTCGAATGCGATTAGATCATTCATTTGATCTAAATCTTTTGTGCACAGGTCCCACACATGGTTCTCAATCTAGTCTAACTAAGTCACGTATTAGGGGCTTATCAACCGTTATTAGATATTCTTGTCTTTTCAACATGTATGTAGATTAGATCACCTTTCGAGTTTCTTAATTATCTCTCTAATATTTTATCATGTGTTGTTCTGCTTTTACGATTCATAGCGTAGAACAGCAAGTCAATTTCTTGGCTCTCAATATCGAACGATCACAACTTCTTCCTTACTCGTAAAGCAAGTTTGATCGGCCTCATTTCTCTTTTCTTTTGCAAATGCTATTAGATGATGTATTAGTTCTAAATCTTCGAGGAATAGCTCCAGCGCATGGTTCTTAATCCATTCTTATTAAAACATATTTATGTTCTTACCTGGTAAATTTCATCTCATATCTTTTCCAAATGTGCTATGATTGGAACTCCTCTCATATTTCATAATCTTACACGACTAATCTCCTTTCTTTGTTCTGTGAATTGCATATGTCATGTCTCCTTTTGTTGTTCATTGTATAGCTCGATTAGTCGTATTTCTTAGTTCTCAATATTGTACGGTTATCACTTCTTCCTTTGTCGTTATACAAGGCGTAATTGGCTTCATTTTTCAGTTCTTTTTCAAATAAGGTTAGATAATCATCTTTTGTTCAAAGTCTTTTTCAATTTGAACTGATTCTTGGTTCGTAATCTAACATAATTAAATCACATTTTACATTGTTATCATGAGTTATGATAGAACTTATTATGTTTCTACATGTACTTTGTTGATAATTCCTTTCTTGTTTCTTAATCTGATGCGACTAGATCCGAGTTATCAGATTAAATCTTGTACGAGGAGTTCTTTCTTAGTTCTCAATATCGTACGAGTACAAGATAAGAACTGTGATTACTTGGCCTCATTTCTCACTTATTTGTTCAAAACCGTCATATTATATTTTAGTTCTTATTCTTTTATGCATAGTTATCGCTCATTGTTCTCAATTTGGCAAAATCAAATCGCATTTTAAGTTCTTATCTTGAGTTACGAGATTTACTTTTATAAGAACTCCTGTTCTATTTCTTAATCTGATATGACTCGATCTACTTTGTTAGTTCTTAATCCTGTACGATTCGACCTCCTTTACTGTGTCATAATATAGTACGATTAGACCCTTTCTTTTTCTCAGTATCGTACGATAACAAATTCGTACTTAATCATGACACAGGCATAATTAATAGGCCTCATTTCTCAGAGACGAGCTTTTTCTTATACGATTAGATAATCTATTTATTATAAATCTTTATTGAATACGACCCCCTCTTGGTTCTTTTCAAATCTAATACCACTACTTCTCCTTTATTAGTGCTCAATCTTGTTTGATTGTATCTCCTTTTGCGACTCACAATACATTACGATTAGTCGACTTTCTTAGTTCTCAATATCTTACGATTACACTTCTTCCTTAGTTATTAAGCTAATATAGTTGCCTCCATTCTCTTTCGAATGCGATTAGATCATTCATTTGATCTAAATCTTTTGTGCACAGGTCCCACACATGGTTCTCAATCTAGTCTAACTAAGTAACGTATTAGGAGGCTTATCAACCGTTATTAGATATTCTTGTCTTTTCAACATGTATGTAGATTAGATCACCTTTCGAGTTTCTTAATTATCTCTCTAATATTTTATCATGTGTTGTTCTGCTTTTACGATTCATAGCGTAGAACAGCAAGTCAATTTCTTGGCTCTCAATATCGAACACATGATCACAACTTCTTCCTTACTCGTAAAGCAAGTTTGATCGGCCTCATTTCTCTTTTCTTTTGCAAATGCTATTAGATGATGTATTAGTTCTAAATCTTCGAGGAATAGCTCCAGCGCATGGTTCTTAATCCATTCTTATTAAAACATATTTATGTTCTTACCTGGTAAATTTCATCTCATATCTTTTCCAAATGTGCTATGATTGGAACTCCTCTCATATTTCATAATCTTACACGACTAATCTCCTTTCTTTGTTCTGTGAATTGCATATGTCATGTCTCCTTTTGTTGTTCATTGTATAGCTCGATTAGTCGTATTTCTTAGTTCTCAATATTGTACGGTTATCACTTCTTCCTTTGTCGTTATACAAGGCGTAATTGGCTTCATTTTTCAGTTCTTTTTCAAATAAGGTTAGATAATCATCTTTTGTTCAAAGTCTTTTTCAATTTGAACTGATTCTTGGTTCGTAATCTAACATAATTAAATCACATTTTACATTGTTAATTACAATAATCATGAGTTATTAGAACTTATTATGTTTCTACATGTACTTTGTTGATAATTCCTTTCTTGTTTCTTAATCTGATGCGACTTGATCCCAGTTATTAGTATTTAATCTTGTACGATTTGTCCCCTTTCTTAGTTCTCAATATCGTACGAGTACAACTCCTTCCACTGTGCATTTCTCAGTTCTTTTTCTTATACGATTAGATAATCTATTTATTATAAATCTTTATTGAATACGACCCCTTCTTGGTTCTTTTCAAATCTAATACCACTACTTCTCCTTTATTAGTGCTCAATCTTGTTTGATTGTATCTCCTTTTGCGACTCACAATACATTACGATTAGTCGACTTTCTTAGTTCTCAATATCTTACGATTACACTTCTTCCTTAGTTATTAAGCTAATATAGTTGCCTCCATTCTCTTTCGAATGCGATTAGATCATTCATTTGATCTAAATCTTTTGTGCACTGTTTCTTACACACATCTAGATGTGTCTAATAAGACACGTATTAGGGGCTTATACGAATCCGTTATTAGATATTCTTATCTTTAGGAACATGTATGTCGATTAGATCACCTCGAAGATAGTTTCTTAATTATCTCTCTAATATTTTATCATGTGTTGTTCTGCTTTTACGATTCATAGCGTAGAACAGCAAGTCAATTTCTTGGCTCTCAATTGAATATCGAACGATCACAACTTCTTCCTTTCTCGTAAAGCAAGTTTGATCGGCCTCATTTCTCTTTTCTTTTGCAAATGCTATTAGATGATGTATTAGTTCTAAATCTTCGAGGAATAGCTCCAGCGCATGGTTCTTAATCCATTCTTATTAAAACATATTTATGTTCTTACCTGGTAAATTTGATCTCATATCTTTTCCAAATGTGCTATGATTGGAACTCCTCTCATATTTCATAATCTTACACGACTAATCTCCTTTCTTTGTTCTGTGAATTGCATATGTCATGTCTCCTTTTGTTGTTCATTGTATAGCTCGATTAGTCGTATTTCTTAGTTCTCAATATTGTACGGTTATCACTTCTTCCTTTGTCGTTATACAAGGCGTAATTGGCTTCATTTTTCAGTTCTTTTTCAAATAAGGTTAGATAATCATCTTTTGTTCAAAGTCTTTTTCAATTTGAACTGATTCTTGGTTCGTAATCTAACATAATTAAATCACATTTTACTAGGAGACATTGTTATCATGAGTTATTAGAACTTATTATGTTTCTACATGTACTTTGTTGATAATTCCTTTCTTGTTTCTTAATCTGATGCGACTTGATCCCAGTTATTAGTATTTAATCTTGTACGATTTGTCCCCTTTCTTAGTTCTCAATATCGTACGAGTACAACTCCTTCCACTATGATTACTTGGCCTCATTTCTCACTTATTTGTTCAAAACCGTCATATTATATTTTAGTTCTTATTCTTTTATGCATAGTTATCGCTCATTGTTCTCAATTTGGCAAAATCAAATCGCATTTTAAGTTCTTATCTTGAGTTACGAGATTTACTTTTATAAGAACTCCTGTTCTATTTCTTAATCTGATATGACTCAATCTACTTTGTTAGTTCTTAAATCCTGTACGATTAGACCTCCTTTACTGTGTCATAATATAGTACGATTAGACCCTTTCTTTTTTCTCAGTATCGTACGATTACAAATTCTTCCTTAATCATTGTGCAGGCATAATTGAATAGGCCTCATTTCTCAGTTCTTTTTCTTATACGATTAGATAATCTCTTTATTATAAATCTTTATTGAATACGACCCCCTCTTGGTTCTTTTTAAATCTAATACCACTACTTCTCCTTTATTAGTGCTCAATCTTATTTGATTGTATCTCCTTTTGCGACTCACAATACATTACGATTAGTCGACTTCTTACTTCTCAATATCTTACGATTACACTTCTTCCTTAGTTATTAAGCTAATATAGTTGCCTCCGTTCTCTTTCGAATGCGATTAGATCATTCATTTTATCTAAATCTTTTGAGCACAGGTCCCACACATGGTTCTCAATCTAGTCTAACCAAGTCACGTATTACGGGCTTATGATCCGTTATTAGATATTCTTATCTTTTCAACATGTATGTCGATTAGACCACCTTTCTAGTTTCTTACTTATCTCCCAAATATTGTATCATGTGTTGTTCTGGTTTTCCGATTCATAACACAGAACAGCTTGTCAATTTCTTAGCTACTCAATATCGAACGATCGCAACTTATTACTTACTCGTAGAGGAAGTTTGATCGGCCTCATTTCTCTATTCTTTTGCAAATGCTATTACATGATGTATTAGTTCTAAATCTTCAAGGAATAGGTCCAGCGCATGGTTTTTAATCCATTCTTATTAAAATATATTTATGTTCTTACCATGTGAAATTTGATCTCATATCTTTTTCAAATGTGCTATGATTGGAACTCCTCTCATATTTCATAATCTTACACGACTAACCTCCTTTCTTTGTTCTGTGAATTGCATATGTTATGTCTCCTTTTGTTGTTCATTGTACAGCTCGATTAGTCGCATTTCTTAGTTCTCAATATCGTACGATTATCACTTCTTGCTTTGTCATTATACAAGGTGTAATTGGCTTCATTTCTCAGTTCTTTTCCAATAAGGTTAGATAATCATCTTTTGTTCAAAGTCTTTTTCAATTTGAACTGATTCTTGGTTCTTAATCTAGCATAATTAAATCACAATTTTACATTGTTATCATGAGTTATTAGAACTTATTATGTTTCTACATCTACTTTGTTGAGAACTCCTTTCTTGTTCTTAATCTTATGCGACTTGATCCCAGTTATTAGTATTTAATCTTGCACGATTTGTCCCTTTTCTTAGTTCTCAATATCGTACGAATACAACTCCTTCCACTGTGATTAAACACGTATTCTTGTCCTCATTTCTCACTTATTTCTTCAAAACCATCATATTATATTTTAGTTCTTATTCTTTTATGCATAGTTATCACTCATGGTTCTCAATTTGGTGAAATCAAATCGCATTTTAAGTTCTTATCTTGAGTTACGAGATTTACTTTTATAAGAGCTCCTTTCTATTTCTTAATCTGATATGACTCGATCCACTTTGTTAGTTCTAAATCCTGTACGATTAGATCTCCTTTACTGTGTCATAATATAGTACGATTAGACCCTTTCTTTCTTCTCAGTATAGTACTATTACAATTTCTTTCTTACACATCATTGTGCAGGCATAATTAATAGGCCTCATTTCTCAGTTCTTTTTCTTATACGATTAGATAATCTCTTAATTATAAATCTTTAATGAATACGACCCGCTCTTGGTTCTTTTTAAATCTAATACCACTACTTCTACTTTATTAGTTCTCAGTCTTGTTTGATTGTATCTCCTTTCGCTACTCATAATATTTTACGATTAGTCGACTTTCTTAGTTCTCAATATCTTACGATTACACTTCTTCCTTAGTTATTAAGCTAATATAGTTGCCTCCGTTCTCTTTCGATTGCGATTAGATCATTCATTTGATCTAAATCTTTTGTGCACAGGTCCCACACATGGTTCTCAATCTAGTCCAACTAAGTCACGTATTAGGGGCTTATCATCCATTATTAGATATTCTTATTTTTTCAACATGTATGTCGATTAGATCACCTGTCTAGTTTCTTAATTATCTCTCTAATATTTTATCATGTGCTGTTCTGGTTTTGCGATTCATAACCTATAGAACAGCTTGTCAATTTTTTGGCTCTCAATATCGAACGATCGCAATTTCTTCCTTACTCGTAAAGCGAGTTTGATCAGCCTCATTTCTCTATTCTTTTGCAAATGCTATTAGATGATGTATTAGTTCTAAATCTTCGAGGAATAGGTCCAGCGCATGGTTCTTAATCCGTTCTTATTAAAAACATATTTATGTTCTTACCTTGTGAAATTTGATCTCATATCTTTTCCAAATGTGCTATGATTGGAACTTCTCTCACATTTCATAATCTTACACGACTAATCTCCTTTCTTTGTTCTGTTAATTGCATATCTCATGTCTCCTTTTGTTGTTCATTGTATAGCTCGATTAGTCGTATTTCTTAGTTCTCAATATTGTACGGTTATCACGTCTTCCTTCGTCATTATACAAGATGTAATTGGCTTCATTTCTCAGTTATTTTTCAAATAAGGTTAGATAATCATCTTTTTCAAATAAGGTTAGATAATCATCTTTTGTTCATGAAGAAGTCTTTTTCAATTTGAACAGATTCTTGGTTCGTAATCTAGCATAATTAAATCACATTTTACGTTGTTATCCTGAATTATTAGAACTTATTATGTTTCTACATGTACTTTGTTGAGAACTCCTTTCTTGTTCTTAATCTTATGCGACTTGATCCCAGTTATTAGTATTTTATCTTGTACGATTTGTCCCATTTCTCCGTTCTCAATATCGTACGAGTACAACTCCTTCCACTGTGATAAAGCATGTATACTTGCTTCATTTCTCACTTATTTCTTCAAAACCATCATATTATATTTTAGTTCTTATTCTTTTATGCATAGTTATCACTGATGGTTCTCAATTTGGCGAAATCAAATCGCATTAAAAGTTCTTATCTTGAGTTACGAGATTTACTTTTATAAAAACTCCTGTTCTATTTCTTAATCTGATATGACTCGATATACTTTGGTAGTTCTTAATCCTGTACGATAAGATCTCCTTTACTGTGTCATAATATAATACGATTAGTTCACCCTTTCTTTCTTCAAAGTATCGTACTATTACAATTTCTTCCTTAATCATTGTGCAGGCATAATTAATAGGCCTCATTTCTCATTTCTTTTTCTTATACGATTAGATAATCTCTTAATTATAAACCTTCAATGAATACGACCCGCTCTTGGTTCTTTTTAAATATAATACCACTACTTCTCCTTTATTAGTGCTCAATCTTGTTTGATTGTATCTCCTTTTGCAACTCAGAATACATTACGATTAGTCGACTTTCTTAGTTCTCAATATCTTACGATTACACTTCTTCCTTAGTTATTAAGCTAATATAGTTGCCTCCGTTCTCTTTTGAATGCGATTAGATCATTCATTTGATCTAAATCTTTTGTGCACAGGTCCCACACATTGTTCTCAATCTAGTCTAACTAAGTCAGGTATTAGGGGCTTCTCATCCGTTATTAGATATTCTTGTCTTTTGAACATGTATGTCGATTAGATCACCATTCTAGTTTCTTACTTATATCATTTGTCCCTAATATTTTATCATGTGTTGTTCTGCTTTTACGATTCATAACGTAGAACAGTTAGTCAATTTCTTGGCTCTCAATATCGAACGATCGCAACTTCTTCCTTACTCGTAAAGGGAGTTCTATCGGCCTCATTTCGCTATTCTTTTGTAAATGCTATTGGATGATGTATTAGTTCTAAATCTTCAACGAATAGGTCCAGCGCATGGTTCTTAATCCATTCTTATTAAAACATATTTATGTTCTTACCTTGTGAAATTTGATCCATATCTTTTCCAAATGTGCTATGATTGGAACTCCTCTCATATTTCATAATCTTACACGACTAATCTTTGTTCTGTTAATTGCATATGTCATGTTTTCTTTTGTTGTTCATTTTATAGCTCGATTAGTCGTATTTCTTAGTTCTCAATATTGTACGGTTATCACTTCTTCCTTTGTCATTATACAAGGTATAATTGTCTTCATTTCACAGTTCTATTTCATATAAGGTTAGATAATCATCGATATTTTTGTTCAAAGTTTTTTTCAATTTGAACTGATTCTTGGTTCTTAATCTAGCATAATTAAATCACATTAAACGTTGTTATCATGAGTTATTAGAACATATTATATTTCTACATGTACTTTGTTGAGAACTCCTTTCTTGTTTCTTAATCTTATGCGACTTGATCCCAATTATTAGTATTAAATCTTGTACGATTTGTCCCCTTTCTTAGTTCTCAATATCGTACGAGTACAACTCCTTCCACTGTGATTAAGCATGTATACTTGGCTTCATTTCCCACTTATTTCTTCAAAACCATCATATTATATTTTAGTTCTTATTCTTTTATGCATAGTTATCACTCATGGTTCTTATATTTGGCCACATCAAATCGCATTTTAAGTTCTTATCTTGAGTTACGAGATTTAGTTTTATAAGAACTCCTGTTCTATTTCTTAATCTGATATGACTCGATCTACTTTGTTAGTTCTTAATCCTGTACGATTAGATCTCTTTAGATGTGTCATAATTATAGTACGATTTGACCCTTTTTTTTCTTCTCAGTATCGTACTATTACAATTTCTTGCTTAATCATTGTGGAGACATAATTAATAGGCCTCATTTCTCAGTTCTTTTTCTTGTACGATTAGATAATCTCTTAATTATATATCTTTAATGAACACGACCCGCTCTTGGTTCTTTTTAAATCTAATACCACTACTTCTCCTTTATTAGTTCTCAATATTGTTTGATTGTTGTATCTCCTTTTCTGACTAACAATATATTACGATTAGTCGACTTTCTTAGTTCTCAATATCTTACGATTACACTTCTTCCTTAGTTATTAAGCTAATATGGTTGCCTGCATTATCTTTCGAATGCGATTAGATCATTCATTTGATCTATATCTTTTGTGCACAGGTCCCACACATGGTTCTCAATCTAGTCAAACTAAGTCGCGTATTAGAGGCTTATCATTCGTTATTAGATATTCTTATCTTTTCAACATGTATGTCGATTAAATCACCTTTCAAATTGTTTCATAATTATCTCCCTAATATTTTATCATGTGTTCTCCTTTGCGATTCATAACATAGAACAGTTAGTCAATTTCTTGGCTCTCAATATCGAACGATCGCAACTTCTGAGATACTGGTAAAGCAAGTTTGATCAGCCTCATTTTTCTATTCTTTTGCAAATGCTATTAGATGATGTATTAGTTCTAAATCTTCAACGAATAGGTCCAGCGCATGGTTCTTAATCCATTCTTATTAAAACATATTTAGGTTCTTACCTTGTGAAATTTGATCTCATATCTTTTCCAAATGTGCTATGATTGGAAACTCCTCTCATATTGGACAATCTTAAACGACTAATCTCCTTTCTTTGTTCTGTGAATTGCATATGTTATGTCACCTTTTGTTGTTCATTGTATAGCTCGATTAGCCGCATTTCTTAGTTCTCAATATTGTACGATTATCACTTCTTCCTTTGTCATTATACAAGGTGTAAATTGGCTTCATTTCTCAGTTATTACTGCTTTCAAATAAGGTTAGATAATCATCTTTTGTTCAAAGTCTTTTTCAATTTGAACTGATTCTTGGTTCTTAATCTAGCATAATTAAATCACATTAAACGTTGTTATCATGAGTTATTAGAACTTATTATGTTTCTACATGTACTTAGTTGAGAACACCTTTCTTGTTTCTTAATCTTATGCGACTTGATCCCAATTATTAGTATTTAATCTTGTACGATTTGTCCCCTTTCTTAGTTCTCAATATCGTACGAGTACAACTCCTTCCACTGTGATTAAGCACGTATAATTGGCCACATTTCACACTTATTTCTTCAAAACCATCAGATTATATTTTAGTTCTATTTTTTTTACGCATAGTTATCACTCATGGTTCTTAATTTGGCCAAATCAAATAGCATTTTAAGTTCTTATCGTGAGTTACGAGATTTAGTTTTATAAGAACTCCTGTTCTATTTGTTAATCTGATATGACTCGATCTTCTTTATTAGTTCTTAATCCTGTACGATTCCCGAGATCTCCTTTACTGTGTCATAATATAGTACTATTAGGCCCTTTCTTTCTTCTCAGTATCGTAGTATTACAATTTCTTCCTTAATCGTTGTGCAGTCATAATTAATAGGCCTCATTTCTTAGTTCTTTTTCTTATACGATTAGGTAATCTTTTAATTATAAATCTATAATGAATACGACCCGCTCTTGGTTCTTTTTAAATCTAATACCACTATTTATCCTTTATTAGTTCTCAATCTTGTTTGATTGTATCTCCTTTTGTGACTCACAATATATTACGATTAGTCGACTTTCTTAGTTCTCAATATCTTACGATAACACTTCTTCCTTAGTTATTAAGCTATATAGTTGCCTCCGTTCTCTTTCGAATGCGATTAGATCATTCATTTGATCTAAATCTTTTTTGCACAGGTCCCACACATGGTTCTCAATCTAGTCTAACTAAGTCACGTATTAGAGGCATATCATCCGTTATTAGATATTCTTACCTTTTCAACATGCATGTAAGTCGATTAGATCACCTTTCTAGTTTCTTACTTATCTCCCTAAATTTTACCATTTGTTGTTCTGATTTTACGATTCATAACACAGAAGAGCTTGTCAATTTCTTGGCTCTCAATATCGAACGATCGCAACTTCTTCCTTACTCGTAAAGCGAGTTTGATCGGCCTCATTTCTCTATTCTTTTGCAAATGCTATTAAATGAGATGTATTAGTTCTAAATCTTCAAGATATGGTCCAGCGCATGGTTCTTAATCCATTCATATTAAAACATATTTATGTTCTTACCTTGTGAAATTTGATCTCATATCTTTTCCAAATGTGCTATGATTGGAACTCCTCTCATATTTCAGAATCTTACATGACTAGTCTCCTTTCTTTGTTCTGTGAATTGCATATGTTATGTCTCCTTTTGTTGTTCATTGTATGGCTCGATTTGTCGCATTTCTTAGTTCTCAATATTGTACGATTATCACTTCTTCCTTTGTCATTATACAAGGTGTAATTGGCTTCATTTCTCAGTTCTTTTTAAATAAGGTCAGATAATCATCTGTTGTTCAAAGTCCTTTTCAATTTGAACTGTTTCTTGGTTCTTAATCTGGCCTAATTAAATAACGTTTTACGTTGTTATCACGAGTTATTAGAACTTATTCTGTTTCTACATGTACTTTGTTGAGAACTCCTTTCTTGTTTCTTAATCTTCTGCGACTTGATCCCAGTTATTAGTATTTAATCTTGTACGATTTGTCCCTTTCATGGTTCTCAATATCGTATGAGTACAACTCCTTCCACTGTGATTAAGCACGTATACTTGGCCTCATTTCTCACTTATTTCTTCAAAACCATCATATTATATTTTAGTTCTTATTCTTTTATGCAAAGTTATCACTCATGGTTCTTAATTTGGCCAAATCAAATCTCATTTTAAGTTCTTATCTTGAGTTACGAGATTTAGTTTTACAAGAACTCCTATTCTATATGTTAATCTGATATGACTCGAACTACTTTTTTTTTTACATTTTTTTTTTTTTTATTCAAACGCCCAAAAGGTGGGCAGAACTTTTATTTATTTTATGAGTTATTACAATATCGAAGGTTAGGGCAGCCCCTAGCATCTAGCCAAACCAGACCTTTTATAGAGCAAGGAATGGTGTTGTGCTCGTACTCAACATACATTGGATTTGCAATACCCTCATTAGCTAATCTATCAGCAACTTGATTAGACTCTCTAAAAATATGTTTAAATGAAATCTGCTTTCCAACACAAAGGCCTTTGTATGACACGGAGTTGGTCATCAATACTCCAAATTGGTGGCGACGAACCATTCAAAGTGTTGACTAGGATGAGTGAATCAATCTCAACCTCCAATGGGTGAACCCGCAACCTGTCACAGAGCTTGAGCCCTTTGAAGAAATAAGTGAGAAATGCAGGCCTGGTTTGCTGAAAATAACCATTTGAAAATGCCCGTATACAATGGCCCTTGTGATCCCTTATGACGCCACCACCTGCTGCCATTCCCGGATTACCTTTAGAGGTGCCATCCACATTTAATTTGAAGCATCCTGGAGGAGGACATTCCCATTTGACCGCCAAGATTCTCTTAGGTTTTGTTTGTAAGAGTTGAAAGCAAATGTCCCGTGAGAGAAGCGATTCATCAGCTGTGCTTTCTCTTGTGAAGGGGTGGATTGAGGAAATATTCACTAAATATGAGTTGATGTTGGCAATGATGCGTGCAGCACTACTTATTTTCCCATCAAACACAGCCATGTTCCTAGCTTTCCATAAGAACCAACATATTATACAAGGGAGGATTTTGTGGATTAGCCCAATTGTGGAAGAGGGTGCTGCAGCCCACCACCATGAGCTAAGATTGTCTAAGATGGTCGTTGAACCTAAAATCTTTACCTCTAGACCCAAGTTAGACAAACTACCAAATGCTTGGCGTGAGATCTCTTAGTACAAAAAGATGTCTTTCCAAGGAATCTGGATGACAATTGGTAGTAGCACTTGGAGGCTAAGGAAAAAACAATAGATCTTCATGAAACTAGGATAGATGTAGGGGTCCAAACAATCCGGTCTGGTTCATCAGTCATGAAGATCGATCTTTCATTGAGAATTGCGACAATGGTTTGCAGCTCCTCCATGGAGTATCTCTAGTCCAAAGAGGAAATATTCCAACCATTAGAACCCCAAACATGGGAAACCTTGAGCTGCCCATCATACACCTGTTCTACCTTGTGGGAAAGAGGTCCGTATTTGGTCCATGGGTCGAACTAGAAGGAGCAATCAGCGTTTCGAATGAGGAATAACAGGCCCTTCTCTGCCTCATCACGAACTCGCATCATTCTTTTCCATAAGAGTGAATCTCCTGGTGATTCAGCGACCAAGGTAGGGTGATTGGCCTGTCTCTTAAGGTAGCGGCCATCTAGATGTGAACAGACAAAGAGCTGCCCCTTCGGAACTTCCACCAAAGTTTGATACTAAAGCCTCGTACCACATCTTCTAGTGGTGGAATCCCTAGACCATTGGAATAGGTTGGCTGGCAAACTTTACCCCATGCGATCCAATGTCGTTTTAGCACCTCGTTTGAGCTGCCCCAGAAGAAGTTTGCAAATTGCCGCTCCAACTCTTTAATTACTGATCTTGGGGAAGGAGAACCGATAATAGGTAGATCGGGAATGCTGCTCAGAACATGCTTGATTAGAATTAACCGTCCTCCTGGAGAGAGGAACCTCGTCTGCCATCCATGAATCCGGGAAGCTACCTTTTCAATCAATGGCTGGAAGATAGTGCGCCGTCCTTTGCCTTTGTGAATGGGACAACCCAAGTAATTATATGGGAGGGAGTTGTGGGTTAAACCCGTCTTGGCTTGGATCATCCGAACGCGACCAGGTGCTGCCTTCTTTGATAGGTAACTAAGCTTTTGGACTTGTTAAAGAGCTGGCCGGAGGAGTTCTCAAACCGTGCTAAGAAGCTCATTAAGTGTCGAATGGATTTGGTTTCTCCCTTTGTGAAAATGACAATATCATCTGCGAAGGCCAAGTGGGAGCTAGTTGGGCATTGTTGCGGGAGTGAGTAAGCTGAAATTTTACCCTCGTGAACTTTTTCCTTTAATCCCTGTGAAGATGTCTCCAACATTAATCACAAGAAACTCCAACCCAAAGGGACCCTCCCTGACGAACCCCTCTAGTGGATTTAAAGAATCCCTTGGGTGCTCCATTGATGAGTACAGAAAACCAACATTCCTCCAAAACGTTCTTGATGAGGGAAGTCCAATGTTCAGCAAATCCAATTTGTGTAGCCTAAGGTCGAGTTTGATGATCAAATTTCCTCCCCTCGTCTTCCGATCTATGAAATTGGTCATTTCTTGCACAAGAAGAATGGAGGAAGTTATCGGCAATGTCCCTCCCTTGAACATAGGCCACTTGTTCGGCTGAAATGATCTTCGGTAGAATGAGGGAAAGTCGGTTGGCCAATATCTTGGCGCAGATTTTGTTGAAGAAAGTGCACAAGCTAATGGGCCGGAAGTCACTAAAAGAATTCGGATTGGCTATTTTTGGGATAAGAGCAATAAGAGTACTAGTAAACATTCGTGGCAACTTAGCTCCTTAAGAAAATCTCTCAGATGTGGATAAGAGACATGCTCATGCCCAGGCGATCCATATGAACTGCTTGGCAGAAGAATCCTACCCCATTATAGCCATCAATTCCAGCTGCTCCATTAGGATTAAGGGTGAACACGGCCTCCCTCAGCTCCCCTTCTGACAATTCCTTTAATAAACCCCGGTTGTCCTCCTCGGAAACCGTGCATGGGAGGTACTCGGTGAAAGATGGGTCAATTCCAGCCGTGTTGTTAGAGGTCAAGAGCTCCTGAAAGAAGTTAACCCCTGCACGTTCAATGAGCTGCAATGGCATTTTCAGTCCATTCCCCATCAATTTTGATCTTGGAGATACGCAATCTTTGTCGTTTAGCTAGGAGGGTGGAGTGGAAGAATTTGGAGTTTTTGTCACCCTCTTTCAGCCATTTCATCCCCGCTTTTTGCTGCCAAAAGGCTTCCTCTTCTGCCAGGCACCTCATATGGATCGCCTGGGCATGAGCTAAGGCAATTTGGTTACTTTGGCTCTGGTGTGCCAAAAGTACTTCTTCCTTGATTGTGACCTCTTGTTCGGCTTCTTTAACCTTGTCAAAGACATTGCCAAATACCGTGTGACTCCAATTCCTGAGTTCGGCTTTTAGCCTTTTCAGTGTGAAGCAAAAGTGGAGATAGATGAGCCATTACATTGCAGCTGCCAATTGTTGCCTACGACCTGCAAGAAATCTTTGTGTTTAGTCCACATATTAAGAAATTTAAATGGCTTTGGTCCTGAGGTGTTCTCTTTGGAGGCTTTGAGCACAAGTGGCGAGTGGTCTGAGCAGGAAGGTCTTGAGAAGGTGTTCAACTCTAACTTGTTGAAAGGCTGCTAGAAAATGTGTGTTACAAACAAATCTGTCCAGCCTCTGCCATACCAAATTTCCAAGTCTATTCCCACGCCAAGTGAATTTACAGCCTTGAAAAGGTAAGTCCACCAAGCCACATGCATGTAGGCAATCATTGAAGTCATTCATGGCATCAAGGTGTAGTGGGAAAGTTCCTTTGTACTCATCAGAACTAGATATGACATTGAAGTCGCCACCCACCAGCCATGGCGTTTGAGGTTGGACAGCTCGAAGTTCCTCCCAAAGAGCTCTTCGTTCCGCTGTTGTGCATTTTGCGTAAACAATGGAGGCTTCCATGGCACTTTGCTAAGGAGAGGAAGGAATGGAAACATGGAGGAGCTGATCCGAGCTGAATGTGGGGACGAGACCTAGCTCTCGGTTCCAAAAAAGCCAAATTTTGCCATTTGAGTTGCACTCACAGCTATCAAAACCTAGCTTATTAGAAAACAGGTTAGGATTCTAGCTTTGTCAACCATTGGCTCCATTAGAGCAATGAGTTTTATTTGATGTTGTTGAATGATTAACTTTAACCTACGAAGTGAGGGTTTATTAGCTATCCCCCGAATATTCCAAACTAAAATGCGATCCATTTAACATTGTGGGAGGGAGGGCAGCTTGGAATTTTCTTTGGCCAACCTGGTGCGCATTGGCCTTGGCATATTGTAGGTTCTTTTGAGTCTTTTCTTTTTGGATGAGGCCTTACCAATTGTGTGTGAGGTGGGGGTGATCGGCTGAAGATCCTTGTTGTTTGCATGGCTTGCATACACATCTAGATGTGTCTGAATAGACACATGGTAGTTCCTCCATTATTTTACCATGAGAGATGAGTGAATCATCCATGAAGGGATTGTTTGAAATTCGAATGTGAAGGGGTGTTGGCTGAATTTCAGCATCCCTTGATTGTGCAGCCAAGGATGTTGGTGGTTCCACAAAACTCGAATTGGCCCCACTCTCCAAGGGGTTCAAGGGCTGACCTTCCACAATGTGCTCCTTTTCAAAATTTGAATCCAAGTGCTGGTGTGCTTTGGCCTTATCCATCTGCTGGTTTGAATCCGTTTGTTGATTTGGATTGGCCTTATCCGAAGTTGTTGGTGCAATCCCATGAGTGGTGGCGTTTGAATTTCGAATCACATCCAGCATGAGTGGTTGTTCTTCCACGGCTGGTGGTTGCACCACCGTTACTTCTGGTGGTTGTTGGACGGACTTTGTGAAACCCAGTATTTTACTAGCCTTGTTCTTTGATTTTTTTAACTGGTTTAAAATGTTTTTCATATTATTTTTAGTCATTAAGTACTTCAACTTATTCGTTTTTCAATTCGGCAAATTTTTCGGTTTACGCGATTTCGGTTCCGGCGGGTAAACGGGTCACAAAAATTGGACTGTCTGTAATTACACATTGTGGTGTGTGAGTGTTGTATGATGGCTGAATTATTCAGAAAAAATGATAATTTAGTAGCAAAAGTTAGTTTGCGAAAAAAGATCATGTTCCCCCAAAATTTTCTTGGATATCAAGTATAAATCACTTGGAAGGTAAGATTTTATGTATTTTAGCACTTTATGGCTTATGGGCTTTATGATCCAAGCTTTAATTTCAAGTTTTGTAGGATTCTTTATGGCTGAAAATAAAACCCTCTTTGCAGCCTTATATGTTATGATTTATGTATGTTATGGGTTGTTTTTAGTGTTTTGGAGGTTGGGAAGTGATTGGGGTTGATTTTTAACAACTTTCCACGGTTAGATTACATATTTTAAGATTATGAGTTGGGGTTTTGTCTTCCATATGTGGCCCTAGAGTGTTATGCTATGAATGCTTATGTCTATGCATATAATGAGGTTTTAAGAGTGTTTTAAAAGGTTAGTTTGGATAGGAATTGAGACTTGAAACCAAGTGGAATTGATTTCCCTTCATTTTGTAAGTAAGCGGAAGTTTGACGCAGCTTGGATAATTTGGATAATTGGTTATGTTTGAAGGGTCTTTAATGATCTTTTGATGGTTTTAGGTATTTTCCTTTGTTGTGGGATGCTATTGATATAGTCCCGGCTATACATCTCTTATCAATCTGTATAATACACATCTGGATGTGTATCTTAAGACACATAAAAACTACAATTATATGCATTACATAAGCATTAAAGCATAACACTCTAGGGCCTGCTCTTATAACATCTAGATGTATCCTAAGAGACAGGTCGCGAAGTTTTTCGGTTTTTCTGGAAAACTGAGCTTATTATCTTCTCCTAATCTAGCTGTAATACGAATTTGAGGGGTTAACTAAGTATTTTGACTGGGGTTTTAGCTCAAAAGATCATGGTCGGAACCTGTGAATATACACATCTAGATGTGTATAAGAGACTGTTGATGTCGTTTTCTAGTCGTTTCGCGTCATTTTCGCTTCCCTAGTCATTCTTTAACTTCTGCATGCTTCTGACTCAACGCATACTGTTTTAGGTACCACGCCACCTACCGCCGGCGATCGCGTTCAGTGATCATTTGTGCAGTGTTTGATTTGATAGGTGGGTAACATAGACCCTCTTCCACTTGTATTTTGTTTAACGACTTTCGAAATATGTTTGGATGGATTTTAGAATGTGTATAATGTTTGGAACTGCACTTTTACCAAGTTTTGGAACTATTACATATGAAATCGGGACCAAGCTATTTTATGTTAATCAATTGATATGTTTGCAAACTCTTTTGATATGAAAGCATTTTATGACTGTTTTGGCTCATAGGTGACCTTGGTATATAATTTTGGATGTGTTTGGAAATGTTTGATTTGGGGAGAACCGGTTCTATAGTCATCCATGGGACGCCATGGTGACTGCTATGACTGTTATGAACTATTTGACTGCGGGGTCTTGTGATGGGATAACTTATTCTATCTGAATGACCTCCAGGTCAGACTAGTAGGTGTGGTAGATTACTAGATCTGGCTAGTACTGTAGGTCATACCTTTGAGCCTAAAAGATACTCATGCTATTTTATTATATTCCGGATTGAAACTGTACTTAGATTTGTTCGTTATGCTTTAGCATACTATGTTTTGAAATGATTGGATCTTTTTGGCTATGTTTTGGACATGCCTGACGTTTAAATGGCATGATACATTTTAGAAACTACTTATGATTATGGTTTATTGACGTTTAAATGGCATGAGACCATGGCGTCCCATGGATGACTATAGAACCGGTTTTCCCAAATGTTATTATCTTTATGTTTTCAAAATTATCGAAATGCTTGGTCACATTTGAAGAGCTGTTTATGATACACACTAGCTAGTTATGATCACCCCATGTGATTTATAATTTTTCAGATTAGGTGCTCGTTTTGACTCTCCATCGTTAGCGGCTTTTAGATTTTCTCCAGATAAACACATTACTGGTAGGACTCTGCGGATAGCAAACCAAGCTTCTCTTTTACACATCTAGGGATGTGTATAAGATACAGATGGTATTGATGAACTTTGTTTTTGTTGTAGCATCTTTTGTACTAAGAAGAAATGTTTGACCTGTCTCTTATACAATTCGTATTTTTTTGTGTAAAATGAAATATTCGGTTTTATAGTTAAGAAATGGTTTGATGGTTCTATTACATAGCGGTTAAGTTTGTTGCTCTGTTCGTTTGTGCCTTGCGCTTTGGGCCGGTGTACCATTAGCGCGGCGTGTTACGGTCCCGTTTTTGGGGCGTGACATTAAGTGGTATAGAGCATAGGTTTGAATCCTAAGTCCAGTAATAGGTATTCGATGAGTCTTTCGAGGTTTAAATCGATGTGCTTGAGCTTAGAATTATATAAGATTCTGTTTTGCTCGCGACATTACAGGATCTGTGGAATTCTTTGACCTGGAGTTATTGATTGACTTGTTTTGGGGGGTTTTGAGAGGTCCTTGCTTATGTAATCTTTGTTGTACCTCTTTTGTATGAATCTTGAAGAGTTATTCTTTGCTCATGATTTCGTCTTTGACTCTTATCAGCTAGTATGCCGCCTAGGACACGTTTTGGTTCTAGAGGTCGAGGTAGAGGCTCGGCACAGGACCCTCAGCCTGGGGAGCGTCCGGCTGGTGGGGATCCGCTGCAGGAGATCCCTGTAGTCGAAAGTAAAGCTTGGAGAGTTTAACCCAAAAGCGGTCAAACTCTCTTACAGTAAGCTTGGCCATAAAGCATATCCTCCTCCGACTGGATCGCCAGTGGTTCCAACTGGCGCCATTGCGGCGGTTGTGGCATAAGGTTATTCGATAGTTGGACGCTGAGCGACCTCCCGTTGTTCCACCACCTCCACCACCGCGTACTGACATTCCATCCCTGTTTCAAACGCTCAAGAAGGCCGGGCTACCTACGTTTGATGGGGCTCCGGATCCGCTTAAGGCGGAGTCATGGATGGGCGAGATAGAGAGGGATTTTGAGTTATTTCAGATTCCGGTGGAGTCACGGACCTCTTTGGGCCATGCTATTCCTTTCTTGGTTGCTGAGGCGGCCAAGTGGTGGCAGACCGTTGAGGCTACGTTGCCCACACCGAGACAGCCTGTGACTTATACATATTTCGGGAGTAGTTTCTAGCTCATTACTTTCCCCCGTCCATCAGAGCTCAGAAGATGGACGAGTTTTATTGGCTGGAGCAGCGAGATCAGTCCGTGGTGCAGTATGCATTCCAGAGGCTTGGGAGTATGTTCCCGTATGCAGCGTGACGAGCGGCGTATGTATCATTTTCGGAAGGGTCTTAGAGCCGAGCTTCGGAGAGAGCGATAGTGGGTCGTCCCGGACTTATGAGGAGATGTATAATCTAGCCATCCAGCTGTAACCCGATCTCTCCTCACGCCTCGCTCCTGAATATTGTCTCTCAGACACATCAGAGCTCTGTATAAGACAGGTCAGGCCAGACTAGCCGAACAACCAGTCTCTTCATACACAGAAAGAGTCGCGTGGACAGTCGGCCCAGACAGGGACTTTAGCACCTCCAGCTGGGAGTAGGAGTCGTGGTCGACAGGGTGGTTTCCCTAGGAGGGGTCCGTCGACAGGTTCTTCTGTTTCTAGATCAGGCTTGGATAACAGCCTCAGAGATGCTCAGAAAAGTTCGGCAGCCTTAGGCCATGCCGGTCTTGTGGTCGACTACACTCTGGGAAGTGTTATTAGAGGACTGGAGCTTGCTTTAATTGTGGCGAGCGCAGCCATTTGATCAGAGATTGTCCTAAGGTCGCACCAAATCTAGGGCAGACTAGTGGAGTGCAGGGTGGTCCGCCTGAGGACAAGAGGCGGAGGACTCAGGAGAGGGTGCATGCGTTGAGTCATGGAAGGTTGTCGGTTAGAGTTTTGTGATAGGAAGTTTGAGGCTGACCTTATTCAGTTACCGATAACCGACTTTGATTTAATTTTGGGTATGAGACAGATTGGCGGCTAAACTGCGACGATTAATTGTAAACAGAGGTCCCTGCTTGTTTCAGATGCCTGGTTTAGATACGGTGATTTTTCGTGGGAATGAAAAGAAGCCCAAGAGTAGGATTCCAATTATATCAGTAGTGAAGGCGTTTAAGGCCTTAGATAGGGGTTGTGAGAGCTATTTGGCTTATGTGATAGACTCTGATAAAGTAGAGCCAGGCATTGAGGATATCCTAGTGGTTAGGGAATTTCCGGACGTGTTTCCCAAGGAGCTGCCAGGTTTACCTCCGTCGCGGGTTGTCGATTTTGAGATTTGCTTAGAGCCAGGGGTGGCACCAATTTCAAAGGCCCTCTACCGTATGGCACCTGCGGAGCTAAAGGAGTTGAAGGAGCAGCTTCAAGAACTCTTGGACAAGAAATTCATTCGTCCAAGTGTTTCACGTTGGGGAGCACCGGTCTTATTTGTTCGGAAGAAAGATGGTAGTTTGAGACTTTGCATTGACTACCGTGAGCTTAATAGGGTAACTTGTACAAAAATAAATACATAATGCCACGGATTGATGACTTGTTTGATCAGCTTAAGAGTGCATACACTTCTCTAAGATTGATTTGCTGATAGTCATATTATCAATTGAGCGTGAAGGAAGAGGATGTACCTAAGACAGCTTTTCGGACTCGCTATGGCCACTACGAGTTTTTGGTTATGCCTTTTGGTTTAACTAACGCCCCTGCAGCCTTTATGGAGTTGATGAATAGGGTGTTCAAGGACTATCTTGATGTATGTGTAGTGGTCTTCATCGATGATATCCTGGTTTATTCTCCGAGCGAGGAGGCTCATGCTGAGCATTTGCGAGCAGTTTTGAGCTTGTTGAGGAAAGAGCAGTTGTATGGTAAGTTTAGCAAATGCGAGTTTTGGCTTCGGAGTGTTAGCATTTTTGGGTCATGTGGTGTCAGAGGAAGGGGTTTCTGTAGATCCCAAGAAGATTGAGGCCATTGTTGATTGACCTAGACCTACCACAATGGTCGAGGTGCAGAGTTTTCTGGGCTTAGCTGGTTATTATAGGAAATTTGTGGAGGATTTCTCACGAATTGCTTCCCCTTTGACGCGGCTTACCCAGAAGAGAACCAAGTTTGAATGGTCAGATCAGTGTGAGGCAAGCTTTCAAGAGCTTAAGCATAGGTTGTAAACTTATACACAAATGATGTGTATAAGAGACATTCACCTAGGCAATAAGTGTATAAGAGACAGTAAGGACTATGACCGACTATTAGCTATCATCCCGGTAAAGCTAATAAGGTTGCCGATGCTTTGAGTCGTAAATCAGTGGCCCTAGTATGGCTCTTTTGATTTGTCGGTTTGAGGCTTTGAATTTGGAGGTTGTTGAGTCTCTTGGCGACTTTGGCAGCATTGGTTGTTCAATCTACACCGGTGGATCGCATTAAGGTGTCCTTAGATGATCTCCAAACAAAAGAGAAGCCTGTCTCTTATACACATCTAGATGTGTATAAGAGACAGCACCACAAGCTACCATCAGGCGAGACAGACGTTTATGTGTGCCGAACGACTCCGAATTGAAAAGAGAACTGATGAAAGAAGCTCACTCTTCGCGCTTATCTATTCATCCTGACCTTACGAAGATGTATAGGGACTTGAAAATGAGATTTTCCCAGCTTGGAATGAAACATAGAGTGAGTGGAACTCCCAGCATAAAAGCTCTTCCAAACAAAAGAGTTTGTCTCTTAACATATCTAGATTGATTAACAGGTATATGTACAATTGCTGACCTCCTAACAAAGTAGTTTCATTTCTTACCGATGAAAGTGAGCGCTACTTTGGATCATTAGTGAAGTTATATGATCAGGAGATTGTCCGTTTGTACGGTGTGTCCTAAGGCAGATCTCTGATGCGATATAACAGACAGAATAAACCATAGTCATGAAGCAGTTCTCTGGTAGGTTGTCCAGAACCTGGATACATCGCTTATCATCCTCGACAGATGGCCAATCGAGCGTACTATTCGGACATTGGAGGATATGTTGAGAGCTTGTGCCATAGACTTTCAGGGAAGCTGGGATGAGCATGTGATGCTAGTCTGGAATTCTCGTATTGGTATACACATTAGAACTGTATAGAGTGTATAAGAGCAGCCATACACTGTGACTTCTATAACTCAGAATGATACTAATGAAAACCTTCACGTAGGGGATGAAGTTGGTGAGAGATCCCTGGAGCCCCCAAGGACTGATTCAGGCAATGATTGATAAGATTGCTATTGTTCGCCAGAATTTGAAAGCGGCTCAAGATCATCAGAAGAGCTGGGCGGATCGCAAGAGAAAGCCAATGGAGTTTGCGGTTGGGGATAAAGTGTACGTGAAAGTATCGCCAACTAAAGGGGTAGCTAGGTTTGGGAAAGGTGGAAAGTTGAGTCTATCCCCTACGTGAAGGTTTTATGGTCTAATCATTCTGAGCGAGAAGCTACCTGGGAGCTTGAGAGCCTCATGAGATCGAAGTATCCAGCTTTGTTTGCTTCGTGATTTTGTTTAAGGGGGGTAGAATGTGAAACCCAGTATTTTACTAGCCTTGTTCTTTGATTTTTTTTAACTGGTTTAAAATGTTTTACATCGGTACATTTTTATGTCCGCACTCATTAAGTACTTCAACTTATTCGTTTTTCAATCTAGCAAATTTTTCGGTTTACGCGATTTCGGTTCCGGCGGGTAAACTAAAAAAATTGGACTAAGTGTAATTAGTGCATTGTGGTGTGTGAGTGTTGTATGATGGCTGAATTATTCAGAAAAAAAATGATAATTTAGTAGCAAAAATTAGTTTTTGGGTTAAATAGTCAATTTGGAGACTATTTGGTCAAATGGGGAACTATTTGGGTCAACCTTGAAATCTTTTTAGTCTTCTTCTTGCTTTGTTTCTTCCTCATTTCTCCTAGCTGCTGGCCAAACTCTCTTCCCCATTTTCATCATACAATTTTCTTGGATATCAAGTATAAATCACTTGGAAGGTAAGATTTTATGTATTTTAGCACTTTATGGCTTATGGGCTTTATGATCCAAGCTTTAATTTCAAGTTTTGTAGGATTCTTTATGGCTGAAAATAAAACCCTCTTTGCAGCCTTATATGTTATGATTTATGTATGTAATTTATGGGTTGTTTTTAGTGTTTTGGAGGTTGGGAAGTGATTGGGGTTGATTTTTAACAACTTTCCACGGTTAGATTACATATTTTAAGATTATGAGTTGGGGTTTTGTCTTCCATATGTGGCCCTAGAGTGTTATGCTATGAATGCTTATGTCTATGCATATAATGAGGTTTTAAGAGTGTTTTAAGGTTAGTTTGGATAGGAATTGAGACTTGAAACCAAGTGGAATTGATTTCCCTTCATTTTGTAAGTAAGCGGAAGTTTGACGCAGCTTGGATAATTTGGATAATTGGTTATGTTTGAAGGGTCTTTACATGATCTTTTGATGGTTTTAGGACATTTTCCTTTGTTGTGGGATGCTATTGATATAGTCCCGGCTATTGCTCCGGTGAATCTTTATGTTTATGCATTGGTTGGTTAGAATATGTTGTTTTGAGTTGGGTTGTAACCAAGGTCCCTTGAATACCTTGGAATTGGATTTTGTTGGCAGGGAGGATAACCTACTCCGATTATAGCCTAGGGAGAGGCGAAGTTTTTCGGTTTTTCTGGAAAACTGAGCTTATTATCTTCTCCTAATCTAGCTGTAATACGAATTTGAGGGGTTAACTAAGTGTTTTGACTGGGGTTTTAGCTTGTCGGAGTTGGTCGGAATTTGTGAATAGGTCATTTTTGACCAAAGAGCTGTTGGTGTCGTTTTCTATCGTTTCGTCATTTTCGCTTCCCTAGTCATGCTAGGGCCAGCTGATGTCTCTTAGCAATAGCCGGGATGTATATCAAGAGCATCCTAAAAAAGCAGTCAAAACCGACTTTCCGTTATACCCATCTAAATGTGTTTATTTGATAGGTGGGTAACATAGACCCTCTTCCACTTGTATTTTGTTTAAGAACACTTTCGAAATATCCCATGGATGGATTTTAGAATGTGTATAATGTTTGGAACTGCACTTTTACAATGTTTTGGAATTATTACATATGAAATCGGGACCAAGCTATTTTATGTTAATCAAATGATATGTTTGCCCGCCGGAACTGAAAAAAAAAATGAAAAATTTTATGACTTAAAATACTATGTTTTGAAATGATTGGATCTTTTTGGCTATGTTTTGGACATGCCTGACGTTTAAATGGCATGATACATTTTAGAAACTACTTATGATTATGGTTTATTGACGTTTAAATGGCATGAGACATTTTAGAAACTGCTTCATGACTATGGTTTTCACAAATGTTATTATCAGTTAAAACCCAAGTTGAATTATTTTATGTTTTCTTTTTATCGAAATGCTTGGCCCCATTTGAAGAGCTTTTATGATATCCACTGAGCTAGTTATGCTCACCCCACGTGATTTATAATTTTTCAGATTAGGTGCTCGTTTTTGACTCTCCACCGCGTTAGCAGCTTTTAGATTTTCTCCAGATTCCACATTACTGGTAGGACTCTGCGGATAATCTTCCAAGCTTCTCTTTTGTTTGGAGAGGGGTAGTGTATTTGTGAAACCCAGTATTTTAATATCATAAAAGTTCTTTGATTTTGATTGGTTTAAAATATTTTTCATATTATTTTTAGTCATAAAGTACTTCAACTTATTCGTTTTTCAATTCGGCAAATTTTTCGGTTTACGATATTTCGGTTCCGGCGGGTAAACCATAGTCATGACTAAGTGTAATTAATGCATTGTGGTGTGTGAGTGTTGTATGATGGATAAAAAGAAAAGCATTCAGAAAAAAATGTTAATTTAGTAGCAAAAATTAGTTTTTGGGTCAAATAGTCAAGACTTCTTGGAGACTATTTGGTCAACTTGGGTACTATTTGGGTCAACTTTGGAATCTTTTTAAGTCTTCTTGTTGTTGTTTCTTCTTCATTTCTTCCTAGCAGCAGCTGAACTCCTCTTCCTCCATTTTCCCCCAAAAATTTTCTTGGATTTCAAGTAGGAATCACGTGGAAGGTAAGATTTTATGTATTTTAGCATTTATGGCTTATGGCTTTATGATCCAAGCTTTAATTTCAAGTTTTGTAGGATTCTTTATGGCTGAGAAAACCTTCTTTGCAGCCTCATATGTGTTGATTTATGTATGTTATGGGTTGTTTTTAGTGTTTTGGAGGTTGGAAAGTGATTGGGATTGATTTTTAACAACTTTCCATGGTTAGATTACAAATTTTAAGATTATGAGTTGGGGTTTTGTCTTTCATATGTGGCCTAGAGTGTTATGCTATGAATGCTTATGTCTATGCACATAATGATGTTTTAAGAGTGTTTTAAGGTTTGTTTGGATAGGAAGAAAGCTCTCTTGAGACTTGAAACCAAGTGGAATTGATTTCCCTTCATTTTGTAAGTAAGCGGAAGTTTGGCGCAACTAGGATAATTTGGATAATTGGTTATGTTTGAAGGATCTTTAATGATCTTTTGATGATTTTAAGTGTTTCCTTGGTAGTGGGTTGGATAGGAAGCATGTTTGAATCATGCGTGTGGCTAATCGTTAAAAAATTTCAGTTTGGTAGTAAAGAGGAATTCTACCCATAGGTTGTTGCTTTAATGTTGTAATAGAGTTAATTGTAGTGGTTATGGGGTATGGATTGTTGTGGAATGCTATTGATATAGTCCCGGCTATTGCTCCGGTGAATCTTTCCGTTTAAGCATTTCGATAAAAAGTTGAACCTGTCTCTTATACACATCTAGATGTGTATAAGAGACAGACATAAAATAGCTTGGATCCCGATGGCAGGGAGGATAGCCTACTTATAGCCTGGGGAGGGGCGAAGTTTTTCGGTTTTTCTGGAAAACTGAGCTTATTATATACACTCCTAATCTAGCTGTAATACGAATTTGAGGGATTAACTAAGTGTTTTGACTGGGGTTTTAGCTTGTCGAAGTTGGTCAGAAATTGTGAAAAGGTCATTTTTGACCAAAGAGCTGTTGGTGTCGTTTTCTATCGTTTCGCGTCGTTTCGCTTCCCTAGTCATTCTTTAACTTCTACATCTCTTCTAAGAGTCCTCTTATACCTGTTTTAGGAACTTTAAACCAATAAGAACTCGTGTTCTATTTCTCAAATGTATATGACTCGATCTGCTTTGTTAGTTCTTAATCCTGTACGATTAGATCTCCTTTACCTGTCTCTTGTGAAGCATATGTTTGGATGGATTTTAAAATGTGTATGATGTTTGGAACTGCACTTTTACAATGTTTTGGAATTATTACATATGAAATCGGGACCAAGCTATTTTATGTTAATCAAATGATATGTTTGCAAACTCTTTTGATATGAAAGCATTTTATGACTGTTTTGGCTCATAGGTGACCTAGGTATATAATTTTGGATGTGTTTGGAAATGTTTGATTTGTGGAGAACCGATTCTATAGTCATCCATGGGACGCCATGGTGATTCTGTGAATGTTTTGAACTAATTGATCGGGGTCTTGTGATGGGATAACTTGACCTCTCCGGTCAGACTAGAGGTGTATAAGATTACTAGATCTGACTAGTACTGTAGGTCATGGAGAACGAGCCTAAAAGATACTCATGCTATTTTATTATATTCTGGATTTGAAACTGTACTTGGATTTGTTCGCTATGCTTTAGCATACTATGTTTTGAAATGATTGGATCTTTTTTGGCTATGTTTTGGACATACCTGACGTTTAAATGGCATGAGACATTTTAGCTATGTTTTGAAATGAATGGATCTTTTTGGCTATGTTTTGGACATGCCTGACGTTTAAATGGCATGAGACATTTTAGAAACTGCTTCATGACTATGGTTTTCGCAAATGTTATTATCTTTATGTTTTCTTTTTATCGAAATGCTTGGCTGGCCCATTTGAAGAGCTTTTATGATATCCACTGAGCTAGTTATGCTCACCCCACGTGACTTATAATTTTTCAGATTAGGTGCTCGTTTTTGACTCTCCACCGCGTTAGCAGCTTTTAGATTTTCTCCAGATTCCACATTACTGGTAGGACTCTGCGGATAATCTTCCAAGCTTCTCTTTTGTTTGGAGAGGGGTAGTGTATTAGATAGGTTTTCTATTGATGAACTTTGTTTTTTGTTGTAGCATCTTTTGTACTAAGAAGGAATTTTGTAATTCGTATCTTTTTGTGTATAATGAAATATTCGGTTTTATAGTTAAGAAATGGTTTGATGGTTCTATTACATTGCGGTTTAGTTTGTTGCGCTGTTCGTTTGTGCCTTGAGCTTTGGACCGGTGTGCCATTAGCGCGGCGTGTTACGGTCCCGTTTTTGGGGCGGACAGGTATTAGATAGGTTTTGTATTGATGAACTTTGTTTTTGTTGTAGCATCTTTTGTACTAAGAAGATAATTTTGTAATTCGTATTTTTTGTGTAAAATGAAATATTCGGTTTTATAGTTAAGAAATGGTTTGATGGTTCTATTACATTGCGGTTAAGTTTGTTGCTCTGTTCGTTTGTGCCTTGCGCTTTGGGCCGGTGTACCATTAGCGCGGCGTGTTACGTTCCCGTTTTTGGGGCGTGACAGACTTCCCCCGCATGTTAGCATTGCCGTCATTTTGGGAAATTTCCGGCATTGGTGTTGGAGCTACGTCGGTTGCAGCTGGTGGAGTATCCTTTCGGTGGTCCTTCAAGCTTATCACTGCATTCACATGTGGAAGAGATGGGGCTGATTTTGAGCCCGAAGGTCCAGCAGTGTGTTCCTTTACCGGAGTCCAACGTGTTCGGATGGGTTGCTTGGTTGAGTTCTTTATTTGTTCACCGTTACCTACAGGTTGGTTAGGATGCCCCGCTTCACCTCTCCGGCATTCACCATTGGCATGACCAATTTTCTTGCATTTCGTGCAATAATATGCTGACCGGACTGCATCGTAGGTAATTTTTTGCCAAATGCCCTCATTTCTGACCCCCAACCACACCTTAGAAGGAAGGTCAGATAGGAGGTCTACTTCCACACATACCTTAGCAACACTTGGCCTGGTGAAATTTGCAGTGGCTAAGTCGAGTTTAAGGGGTGCAACAACCACTTAGAAGGCTAAATACGGCGTGTTTGTTGAAGAAGACTGCTGGAAGTCCTTCAAAAGTAATCCATATAGGGGCTATGGACGGTTCTTCATCAGTGGTAAATAATGGGTGCCACTTAAGAACCCTCATGTAGTAGCCATTAAGAAACCAGGTGTTTTTGAGCCAACATCGTAGGAAGTCCTCCTCCAATGAAAACCTCATCAATATGTGCTTGTAATCAAGATATCCTATGGTGAACTGACCTTTGAATCCAATGGTGTGAAAGCTTTTACGAAGAGTTTCCATGTTCGGCTTGCCTCTTGGAAAGTTACCCACCAATGTGTAACGAAATGGTGTATTCAGCAAGGTGTTGAACTTCATCTTGGGAGAAGAAAATCGCAGGTTCCCCTTTGTGCAGTTGAAGAGCTTTCAAGGCGTGATCTGGATTTGGTGCGTGAAGGCTTAGGATTTGTCCACCCGAAAGAGCTTGTGCAAAGGTTTTTGGTTGCCCTTCAACCGATGGCTGAAGGGCAGCTGGTTCGACCATGGCCGAGTGGCAAAAGGAGAAGAATAGGTGCTGTGTTTTAGTGAGAGGAAGTCTAGAGAGAAGGAGGAGAGAATTTGTTATTGAAACATAATAAGTTCTAATAACTCATTATAACAACGTGATTCTTGGTTCTTAATCTGGCTTAATTAAATCACATTTTACGTTGTTATCATGAGTTATTAGAACTTATTATGTGTCTACATGTACTTTGTTGAGAACTCCTTTCTTGTTTCTTAATCTTATGCGACTTGATCCCAGTTATTAGTATTTAATCTTGTACGATTTCTCCCTTTCATGGTTCTCAATATCGTACTCGAGTACAACACCTTCCACTATGATTAAGCACGTATACTTCGCCTCATTTCTCACTTATTTCTTCAAAACCATCATATTATATTTTAGTTCTTATTCTTTTATGCAAAGTTATCACTCATGGTTCTTAATTTGGCCAAATCAAATCTCATTTTAAGTTCTTATCTTGAGTTACGAGATTTAGTTTTACAAGAACTCCTGTTCTATTTCTTAATCTGATATGACTCGATCTACTTTGTTAGTTCTTAATCCTGTACGATTAGATCTCCACATCTGTGTCATAATATAGTACGATTAGGCCCTTTCTTTCTTCTCAGTATCGTACTATTACAATTTCTTCCTTAATCGTTGTGCAGTCATAATTAATAGGCCTCATTTCTCAGTTCTTTTTCTTATACGATTAGGTAATCTTTAAAGAATACGACCCGCTCTTGGTTCTTTTTAAATCTAATACCACTACTTCTCCTTTATTAGTTCTCAATCTTGTTTGATTGTATCTCCTTTTGGGACATCGACTCACAATATATTACGATTAGTAGACATTCTTAGTTCTCAATATCTTACGATTACACTTCTCCCTTAGTTATTAAGCTATATAGTTGCCTCCGTTCTCTTTCAAATGCGATTAGATCATTCATTTGATCTAAATCTTTTGTGCACAGGTCCCACACATGGTTCTCAATCTAGTCTAACTAAGTCACGTATTAGGGGCTTATCATCCGTTATTAGATATTCTTATCTTTTCAACATGTATGTCGATTAGATCACCTTTCTAGTTTCTTACGTATCTCCCTAATATTTTATCATGTGTTGTTCTGATTTTACGATTCTTAACACAGAAGAGCTTGTCAATTTCTTGGCTCTCAATATCGAACGATCGCAACTTCTTCCTTACTCGTAAAGCAAGTTTGATCGGCCTCATTTCTCTATTCTTTTGCAAATGCTATTAGATGATGTATAAGTTCTAAATCTTCAAGGAATAGGTCCAGCGCATGGTTCTTAATCCATTCTTATCTAAAACATATTTATGTTCTTACCTTGTGAAATTTGATCTCATATCTTTTCCAAATGTGCTATGATTGGAGCTCCTCTCATATTTCATAATCGTACACGACTAGTCTCATTTCTTTGTTCTGTGAATTGCATGTGTTATGTCTCCTTTTGTTGTTCATTGTATAGCTCGATTAGTCGTATTTCTTAGTTCTCAATATTGTACGATTATCACTTCTTCCTTTGTCATTATACAAGGTGTAATTTGCTTCATTTCTCAGTTCTTTTTCAAATAAGGTCAGATCGTACGAGTACAACTCCTTCAACTGTGATTAAGCACGTATACTTGGCCTCATTTCTCACTTATTTCTTCAAAACCATCATATTATATTTCAGTTCTTATTCTCTTATGCATAGTTATCACTCATGGTTCTCAATTTGGCCAAATCAAATCGCATTTTAAGTTCTTATCTTGAGTTACGAGATTTATTTTTATAAGAACTCCTGTTCTATTTCTTAATCTGATATGAATCGATCTACTTTGTTAGTTCTTAATCCTGTAAGATTTGATCTCTTTTACTGTGTCATAATATAGTACGATTAGACCCTTTCTTTCTTCTCAGTATCGTACTATTACAATTTCTTCCTTAATCGCTGTGCAGGCATAATTAATAGGCCTCATTTCTCAGTTCTTTTTCTTATACGTTTAGATAATCGCTTAATTATAAATCTTTAATGGATACGACCCGCTCTTGGTTCTTTTTAAATCTAATACCACTACTTCTCCTTTATTAGTTCTGAATCTTCCTGCTTGATTTATCTCCTTTTGCGACTCACAATATATTATGATTAGTCGACTTTCTTAGTTCTCAATATCTTACGATTACATTTCTTTCTTAGTTATTAAGCTAATATAGTTGCCTCTGTTCTCTTTCGAATGCGATTGGATCATTCATTTGATCTAATTCTTTGTGCACAGGTCCCACACATGGTTCTCAATCTAGTCTAACTAAGTCTCGTATTAGGGGCTTATCATCCGTTATTAGATATTCTTATCTTTCCAACATGTATGTCGATTAGATCACCTTTCTAGTTTCTTAATTATCTCTCTAATATTTTATCATGTGTTGTTCTGGTTTTGCGATTCATAACATAGAACAGCTTGTCAATTTCTTGGCTCTCAATATCGAACGATCGCAACTTCTTCCTTACTCGTAAAGCAAGTTTGATCGGCCTCATTTCTCTATTCTTTTGCAAATGCTATTAGATGATGTATAAGTTCTAAATCTTCAAGGAATAGGTCCAGCGCATGCATAGAGTTCTTAATCCATTCTTATTAAAACATATTTATGTTCTTACCTTGTGAAATTTGATCTCATATCTTTTCCAAATGTGCTATGATTGGAGCTCCTCTCATATTTCATAATCGTACACGACTAGTCTCATTTCTTTGTTCTGTGAATTGCATGTGTTATGTCTCCTTTTGTTGTTCATTGTATAGCTCGATTAGTCGTATTTCTTAGTTCTCAATATTGTACGATTATCACTTCTTCCTTTGTCATTATACAAGGTGTAATTTGCTTCATTTCTCAGTTCTTTTTCAAATAAGGTCAGATAATCATCTTTTGTTCAAAGTCCTTTTCAGTTTGAACTGATTCTTGGTTCTTAATCTGGCTTGATTAAATCACATTTTACGTTGTTATCATGAGTTATTAGAACTTATTATGTTTCTACATGTACTTTGTTGAGAACTCCTTTCTTGTTTCTTAATCTTATGCAACTTGATCCCAGTTATTAGTATTTAATCTTGTACGATTTGATCACCTTTCTTAGTTCTCAATATTCGTACGAATACAACTCCTATCTAATGATTAAGCACGTATACTTGGCCTCATTTCTCACTTATTTCTTCAAAACCATCATATTATATTTCAGTTCTTATTCTCTTATGCATAGTTATCACTCATGGTTCTCAATTTGGCCAAATCAAATCGCATTTTAAGTTCTTATCTTGAGTTACGAGATTTATTTTTATAAGAACTCCTGTTCTATTTCTTAATCTGATATGAATCGATCTACTTTGTTAGTTCTTAATCCTGTAAGATTTGATCTCTTTTACTGTGTCATAATATAGTACGATTAGACCCTTTCTTTCTTCTCAGTATCGTACTATTACAATTTCTTCCTTAATCGCAAAAGCATAATTAATAGGCCTCATTTCTCAGTTCTTTTTCTTATACGTTTAGATAATCGCTTAATTATAAATCTTTAATGGATACGACCCGCTCTTGGTTCTTTTTAAATCTAATACCACTACTTCTCCTTTAAAAAGATTAGTTCTGAATCTTGCTTGATTTATCTCCTTTTGCGACTCACAATATATTATGATTAGTCGACTTTCTTAGTTCTCAATATCTTACGATTACATTTCTTTCTTAGTTATTAAGCTAATATAGTTGCCTCTGTTCTCTTTCGAATGCGATTGGATCATTCATTTGATCTAATTCTTTGTGCACAGGTCCCACACATGGTTCTCAATCTAGTCTAACTAAGTCTCGTATTAGGGGCTTATCATCCGTTATTAGATATTCTTATCTTTCCAACATGTATGTCGATTAGATCACCTTTCTAGTTTCTTAATTATCTCTCTAATATTTTATCATGTGTTGTTCTGGTTTTGCGATTCATAACATAGAACAGCTTGTCAATTTCTTGGCCTCAATATCGAACGATCGCAACTTCTTCCTTACTTGTAAAGCAAGTTTGATCGGCCTCATTTCTCCATTCTTTTGCAAATGCGATTAGATGATGTATTAGTTCTAAATCATCAAGGCAATAGGTCCAGCGCATGGTTCTTAATCCATTCTTATTAAAACATATTTATGTTCTTACCTTGTGAAATTTGATCACATATCTTTTCCAAATGTACTATGATTGGAACTCCTCTCATATTTCATAATCTTACACGACTAGTCTCCTTTCTTTGTTCTGTGAATTGCATATGTTATGTCTCCTTTTGTTGTTCATTGTATAGCTCGATTAGTCTTATTTCTTAGTTCTCAATATTGTACGATTATCACTTCTTCCTTTGTCATTATACGAGGTGTAATTGGCTTCATTTCTCAGTTCTTTTCCAAATAAGGTTAGATAATCATCTTTTGTCAAAGTCTTTTTCAATTTGAACTGATTCTTGGGTCTTAATCTAGCATAATTAAATCACATTTTACGTTGTTATCATGAGTTATTAGAACTCATTATGTTTCTACATGTACTTTGTTGAGAACTCCTTTCTTGTTTCTTAATCTTATGCAACTTGATCCCAGTTATTAGTATTTACGCTATCTTTTACGATTTGTCCCCTTTCTTAGTTCTCAATATCGTACGAGTACAACTCCTTCTTACTGTGATTAAGCACGTATACTTGGCCTCATTTCTCACTTATTTATTCAAAACCATCATATTATATTTCAGTTCTTAGTCTCTTATGCATAGTTATCACTCATGGTCCTCAATTTGGCGAAATCAAATCGCATTTTAAGTTCTTAGCTTGAGTTACGAGATTTACTTTTATAAGAACTCCTGTTCAATTTCTTAATCTGATATGACTCGATCTACTTTGTTAGTTCTTAATCATGTACGATTTGATCTCTTTTACTGTGTCATAATATAGAACGATTAGACCTTTTCTTTCTTCTCAGTATCGTACTATTACAATTTCTTCCTTAATCGTTGTGCAGGCATAATTAATAGGCCTCATTTCTCAGTTCTTTTTCTTATACGTTTAGATAGCTTAATAACTAAGGAAGAAGTGTAATCGTAAGATATTGAGAACTAAGAAATTCGTATAATGATACTAATCGTAATATATTGTGAGTCGCAAAAGGAGACACAATCAAACAAGATTGAGAACTAATAAAGGAGAAGTAGTCGTATTATATTTAAAAAGAACCAAGAGCGGGTCGTATTCATTAAAGATTTACAATTAAAAGATTACCTAATCGTATAACAAAAAGAACTGAGAAATGAGGCCTATTAATTATGCCTGCACAGTGATTAAGGAAGAAATTGTAATAGCACGATATTGGGAAGAAAGAAAGGGTCTAATCATACTATATTATGGCACAGTAAAGGAGATCTAATCGTACAGGATTAAGAAATAACAAAGTAGATCGAGTCATATCAGATTAAGAAATAGAACAGGAGTTCTTATAAAGTAAATCTCGTAACCCAAGATAAGAACTTAAAATGCGATTTGATTTGGCCAAATTTAGAACCATGAGTGACAATTATGCATAAAAGAATAAGAACTAAACTATAATATGATGGTTTAGAAGAAATAAGTGAGAAATGAGGCCAAGTGAATAAGTGCTTAATCACAGTGGAAGGAGTTGTACTCTTATATATTGAGAACTAAGAAAGGGGACAAATCATACAAGATTAAATACTAATAATTGGGATCAAGTCGCATAAGATTAAGAAACAAGAAGGCAGTTGTCAACAAAGTACATGTAGAAACATAATAAGTTCTAATAACTCACGATAACAACGTAAAATGTGATTTAATTAAGCCAGATTAAGAACCAAGAATCAGTTCAAAATGAAAAGGACTTTGAACAAAAGATGATTATCTAAGCTTATTTGAAAAAGAACTGAGAAATGAAGCCAATTACACCTTGTATAATGACAAAGGAAGAAGTGATAATCGTACAATATTGAGAACTAAGAAATGCGACTAATCGAGCGATACAATGAACAACAAAAGGAGACATAACATCTGCAATTCACAGAACAAAGAAAGGAGATTAATCGTTTAAGATTATGAAATATTATAGGAGTTCCAATCATAGCACATTTGGAAAAGATATTTGAGATCAAATTTCACAAGGTAAGAACATAAATATGTTTTAATAAGAATGGATTAAGAACCATGCGCTGGACCTATTCCTTGAAGATTTAGAACTAATACATCATCTAATAGTATTTGTAAACGAATAGAGAAATGAGGCCAATCAAACTTGTTTTACGAGTAAGGAAGAAGTTGCGATCGTTCGGTATTGAGAGCCAAGAAATTGACTATCTGTTCAATGTTACGAATCGCAAAAGGAGAACACATGAAAAAATATTAGGGAGATAATTAAGAAACTAGAAAGGTTATCTAATCGACATACATGTTGAAAAGATAATAATATCTAATAACGGATGATAAGCCCCTAATACATGACTTAGTTAGACTAGATTGAGAACGATGCGTGGGACCTCTGCACAAAAAGATTCAGATCAAATGAATGATCTAATCGCATTCGAAAGAAAACGGAGGCAACTATACTAGCTTAATAACTAAGGAAGAAGTGTAAGCGTAACATATTGAGATAATTAACTAAGAAAGTGGACTAGTCGTAATATATTGTGCGTCGCAAAAGGAGACACAATCAAACAAGATTGAGAACTAATAAAGGAGAAGTATCGTATTAGATTTAAAAAGAAGCAAGAGCGGGTCGTATTCATTAAAGATTTATAGTTAAGAGATTACCTAATCGTACAACAAAAAGAACTGAGATGAGGCCTATTAATTATGCCTGCACAGTGATTAAGGAAGAAATTGTAATAGTACGATATTGGGAAGAAAGAAAGGGTCTAATCATACTATATTATGGCACAGTAAAGGAGATCTAATCGTACAGGATTAAGAAATAACAAAGTAAAAGAGTCATATCAGATTAAGAAATAGAACAGGAGTTCTTATAAAGTAAATGTCGTAACTCGTGATAAGAACTTAAAATGCGATTTGATTTGGCAAATTAAGAACCATGAGTGACAATTATGCATGAAAGAATAAGAACTAAACTATAATATGATGGTTTTGAAGAAATAAGTGAGAAATGAGGCCAAGTATACGTGCTTATCACAGTTGACAGTTGTACCCGTACGATATTGAGAACTAAGAAAAGGGACTAATCGTACAAGATTAAATACTAATAGTTGGGATCAGGTCGCATAAGATTAAGAAACAAGAAAGGAGTTCTCAACAAAGTACATGTAGAAACATAATAAGTTCTAATAACTCATGATAACAACGTAAAATGTGATTTAATTATTCTAGATTAAGAACCAAGAATCGGTTCAACTTGAAAAAGAGTTTGAACAAAAGGTGATTATCTAACCTTATTTGAAAAAGAACTGAGAAATGAAGCCAATTACACCTTGTATAATGACAAAGGAAGAAGTGATAATCGTACAATATTGAGAACTAAGAAATGCGACTAATCGAGCGATACAATGAACAACAAAAGGAGACATAACATCTGCAATTCACAGAACAAAGAAAGGAGATTAATCGTTTAAGATTATGAAATATGAGAGGAATTCCAATCATAGTGTACTTCACATTTGGAAAAGATATGAGATCAAATTTCACAAGGTAAGAACATAAAAATGTTTAAACAAGAATGGATTAAGAACCATGCGTTGGACCTATTCTTTGAAAATTTTGAACTAATACATCATCTAATAGTATTTGGAAAAGAATAGAGAAATGAGGCCGATCAAACTTGCTTTACGAGTAAAGAAGAAATTGCAATCGTTCGATATTGAGAGCCAAGAAATTGACTAACGTTTCTACGTTACGAATCGCAAAAGGAGAACACATGATAAAATATTAGGGAGATAATTAAGAAACTAGAAAGGTGCTCTAATCGGCATACATGTTGAAAAGATAATAATATCTAATAACGGATGATAAGCCCCTAATACGTGCCTTAGTTAGACTAGATTGAGAACCATGCGTGGGACCTGTGCGCAAAAGATTTAGATCAAATGAATGATCTAATCGCATTCGAAAGAGAACGGAGGCAACTATATTAGCTTAATAACTAAGGAAGAAGTGTATTGTCCATCGTAACATATTGAGAACTAAGAAAGTCGACTAATCGTAATATATTGTGAGTCGCAAAAGGAGACACAATCAAACAAGATTGAGAACTAATAAAGGAGAAGTAGTGGTGTTAGATTTAAAAAGAACCAAGAGCAGGTCGTATTCATTAAAGATTTGTAATTAAGAGATTATCTAATATTATAACAAAAAGAACTGAGAAATGAGGCCTATTAATTATGTCTGCACAGTGATTAAGGAAGGAATTGTAATAGTACGATATTCAAAAGAAAGAAAGGGTCTAATCGTACTATATTATGGCACAGTAAAGGAGATCTAATCGTACAGGATTAATAACTAACAAAGTAGATCGAGTCATATCAGATTAAGAAATAGAAAAAGAGTTCTTATAAAAGTAAATCTCGTAACTCAAGATAAGAACTTAAAACGCGATTTGATTTGGCAAAATGAAGAGCCATGAGTGATAACTACGCATAAAAGAATAAGAACTAAAATATAATATGATGGTATTTTGAAGAAATAAGTGAGAAATGAGGCCGAGTATACGTGCTTAATCAGAGTGGAAGGAGTTGTACTCGTACGATATTGAGAACTAAGTAAGGGGACAAATCGTACAATATTAAATACTAATAACTGGGATAAGTCACATAAGATTAAGAAACAAGAAATGAGTTCTCAACAAAGCACCTAGAGAAACATAATAAGTTCTAATAACTCAGGATAACAACGTAAAATGTGATTTAATTATGCTAGATTAAGAACCAAGAATCAGTTCAAAATGAAAAAGAGTTTGAACAAAAGATGATTATCCAACCTTATTTGAAAAAAGCTAAGAAATGATGCCAATTACACCTTGTATAATGACAATGGAAGAAGTGATAATCGTACAATATTGAGAACTAAGAAATGCAACTAATCGAGCTATACAATGAACAACAAAAGAAGACATAACATATCTAATTCATGAACAAAGAAAGGTGATTAGTCGTGTAAGATTATGAAATATGAGAGGAGAAAACTTCCAATCATAGCACATTTGGAAAAGATATGAGATCTTATTTCACAAGGTAAAAACATAAATGTGTTTTAATAAGAATGGATTAAGAACTATGCGCTGGACCTAATACTTGAAGATTCAGAAAATACATCATCTAATAGCATTTGCAAAAGAATAGAGAAATGAGGCCGATCAAACTTGCTTTACGAGTAAGGATGAAGTTCCGATCGTTCGATATTGAGAGCCAAAAAATTGACTAACTGTATGTTAGGAATCACAAAAGGATAACACATGATAAAATATTAGGGAGATAATTAAGAAACTAGAAAGGTGACCTAACAGACATACATGTTGAAAAGATAAGAATATCTAATAACAGATGATAAGCCCCTAATACGTGACTTAGTTAGCTTAGATTGAGAACCATGCGTGGGACCCCTGCACAAAAGATTTAGATCAAATGAATGATCTAATCGCATTCAAAAGAGAATGGAGGCAACTATATTAGCTTAATAACTAAGGAAGAAGTGTAATCATAACATATTGAGAACTAAGAAATTCGACTAATCGTAATATATTAATAAGTCGCAAAAGGAGACACAATCAAACAAGATCTGAGAACTAATAAAGGAGAAGGTGTCGTATTCATTAAAGATTTATAATTAAGAGATTATCTAATCGTATAACAAAAAGAACTGAGAAATGAGGCCTATTAATTATGTCTGCATAGTGATTAAGGAAGAAATTGTAATAGTACGATATTGGGAAGAAAGAAAGGGTCTAATCGTACATAGTATGGCACAGTAAAGGTGATCTAATCGTACAGGATTAAGAACTAACAAAGTACATCGAGTCATATCAGATTCTGAAATAGAACAATAGTTCTTATAAAAGTAAATCTCGTAAGTCAAGATAAGAACTTAAAATGAGATTTGATTTGGCAAAATGAAGAACCATGAGTGATAACTACGCATAAAAGAATAAGAACTAAAATATAATATGATGGTTTTGTAGAAATAAGTGAGAAATTGAGGCCGAGTATACGTGCTTAATCACAGTGGAAGGAGTTGTACTCGTACGATATTGAGAACTAAGTAAGGGGACAAATCGTACAAGATTAAATACTAATAACTGGGATCAAGTTGCATAAGATTAAGAAACAAAAATGGAGTTCTCAAGAAAGTACCTGTAGAAACATAATAAGTTCTAATGACTCAGGATAACAACGTAAAATGTGATTTAATTATGCTAGATGAAGAACCAAGAATCAGTTCAAATTGAAAAAGAGTTTGAACAAAAGATGATTATCCAACCTTATTTGAAAAAGAACTGAGAAATGAAGCCAATTACACCTTGTATAATGACAATGGAAGAAGTGATAATCGTACAATATTGAGAACTAAGAAATGCGACTAATCGAGCTACACACTGAACAACAAAAGGAGACATAACTTTTGCAATTTACAGAACAAAGAATGGAGATTAGTCGTGTAAGATTATGAAATATGAGAGGAGTTCCAATCATAGCACATTCGGAAAAAAAGATATGAGATCAAATTTCACAAGGAAACAACATAAATATGTTTGAATAGGAATGGATTAAGAACCATGCGCTGGACCTATTCCTTGAAGATTTAGAACATCATCTAATAGCATTTGCAAAAGATTAGAGAAATGAGGCCGATCAAACTTGTTTTACGAGTAAGGAAGAAGTTGCGATCGTTCGATATTGAGAGCCAAGAAATTGAGTAACTGTTCTATGTTATGAATCACAAAAGGAGAACACATGAAAAAATATTAGGGAGATAATTAAGAAAAACTGGAAAGGTGATCTAATCGACTTACATGTTGAAAAGATAAGAATATCTAATAACGGATGATAAGCCCCAAATGCGTGACTTAGTCAGACTAGATTGAGAACCGTGTGTGGGATCTGTGCACAAAAGATTTAGATCAAATGAATGATCTAATCGCATTCGAAAGAGAACGAAGGCAACTATATTAGCTTAATAACAAAGGAAGAAGTGTAATCGTAAGACATTGTAGAACTAAGAAAGTCGACTGATCGTAATATATTGTGAGTCACAAAAGGAGATACAATCAAACAAGATTGAGAACTAATAAAGGAGAAGTAGTCGTATTAGATTTAAAAAGAACCAAGACCGGGTCGTATTCATTAAAGATTTATAATTAAGAGATTATCTAATCGTATAAGAAAAAGAACTGAGAAATGAGGCCTATCAATTATGCCTGCACAATGATTGAGGAAGAAATTGTAATAGTACGATATTGAGAAGAAAGAAAGCGTCTAACCCTACTATATTATGACACAGTAAAGGAGATCTAATCGTACAGGATTGAGAACTAACAAAGTAGATCGAGTCATATCAGATTAAGAAATAGAACAGGAGTTCTTATAAATGTAAATCTCGTAACTCAAGATAAGAACTTAAAATGCGATTTGATTTGGCCAAATTAAGAAGCATGAGTGATAACTATGCGTAAAAGAATAAGAACTAAAATATAATATGATGGTTTTGAAGAAATAGACGCATAAGAGAGAAATGAGGCCAAGTATACACGCTTAATCACAGTGGAAGGAGTTGTACTCGTACGATATTGAGAACTAAGAAAGGGGACAAATCGTTCAAGATTAAATACTAATAACAGGGATCAGGTCGTATAAGATTAAGAAACAAGAAAGGAGTTCTCAAACAAAGTACATGTAGAAACATAACAATTTCAATAACTCATGATAACAACGTACAATGTGATTTAATTATGGTAGATTAAGAGCGAAGAATCCGTTCAATTTGAAAAAGACTTTGAACAAAAGATGATTATCTAACCTTATTTGAAAAAGAACTGAGAAATGAAGCCAATTGCACCTTGTATAATGACAAATGAAGAAGTGATAATCGTACAATATTGAGAACTATGAAATGCGACTAATCAAGCAATACAATGAACAACAAAAGGAGACATAGCATATGCTATTCATAGAACAAAGAAAGGAGATTATTCGTGTAAGATTATGAAATATGAGAGGAGTTCCAATCTCATAGCACATTTGGAAAAGATATGAGATCAAATTTTACAAGGTAAGAACATAAATATGTTTTAATAAGAATGGATTAAGAACCATGCGTTGGACCTAATCCTTGAAGATTTTGAACTAATACATCATCTAATAGCATTTGGAAAAGAATAGAGAAATGAGGCCGATAAAACTTGCTTTACGAGTAAGGAGGAAGTTGCGATCGTTCGATATTGAGAGCCAAGAAATTGAGTAACTGTTCTATGTTATGAATCACAAAAGGAGAACACATGATAAAATATTAGGGAGATAATTAAGAAATTGGAAAGGTGATCTAATCGACATACATGTTGAAAAGATAAGAATATCTAATAACGGATGATAAGCCCCAAATACGTGACTTAGTCAGACTAGATTGAGAACCGTGTGTGGGACCTGTGCACAAAAGCTTTGTATCAAATGAGTGATCTAATCGCATTCGAAAGAGAACGGAGGCAACTATATTAGCTTAATAACAAAGGAAGAAGTGTCAACGTAAGATATTGAGAACTAAGAAAGTCGACTAATCGTAATATATTGTGAGTTGCAAAACTAGACACAATCAAAAAAGATTGAGAACTAATAAAGGAGAAGTAGTCGTATTAGATTTGAAAAGAACTAAGAGCGGGTCGTATTCACTAAAGATTTATAATTCAGAGATTATCTAATCGTATAAGAAAAGACTGAGAAATGAGGCCTATTAATTATGCTTGCACAATGATTACGGACGAAATTGTAATAGTACGATTTTGAGAAGAAAGAAAGGGTCTAATCGTACTATATTATGACATAGTAAAGGAGATCTAATCGTACAGGATTAAGAAATAACAAAGTAGATCGAGTCATATCAGATTAAGAAATACAACAGGAGTTCTGATAAAAATAAATTTCGTAACTCAAGATAAGAACTTAAAATGCGATTTGATTTGGCCAAATTAAGAACCATCAGTGATAACTATTCATAAAAGAATAAGAACTAAAATATAATATGAAGTGGTTTTGAAGAAATAAGTGAGAAATGAGGCCAAGTATACGTAAAGGAGATGTACTCGTACGATATTGAGAACTAAGAAAGGGGACAATCGTACAATATTAAATACTAATAACTGGGATCAAGTCGCATAAGATAAACAAGAAAGGAGTTTTCAACAAAGTACATGTAGAAACATAATAAGTTGAATAACTCATGATAACAACGTAAAATGTGATTTAATTACGCTAGATTAAGAACCAAGAATCAGTTCAAATTGAAAAAGACTTTGAACAAAAGATGATTATCTAACCTTATTTGAAAAAGAACTGACAAGTGAAGCCAATTACACCTTGTATAATGACAAAGGAAGAAGTGATAATCGTACAATATTGAGAACTAAGAAATGCAACTAATCGAGCTATACAATGAAAAACAAAAGGAGACATAACATCTGCAATTCACAGAACAAAGAAAGGAGATTAATCGTTTAAGATTATGAAATATGAGGGGAGTTCCAATCATAGCACATTATTTGGAAAAGATATGAGATCAAATTTCACAAGGAAAGAACATAAATATGTTTGAATAAGAATGGATTAAGAACCATGCGCTGGACCAATTCCTTGAAGATTTAGAACTAATACATCATCTAATAGCATTTGCAAAAGAATAGAGAAATGGGGCCGATCAAACTTGCTTTACGAGAAAGGAAGAAGTTGCGATCGTTCGATATTGAGAGCCAAGAAATTGAGTAACTGTTCTATGTTATGAATCACAAAAGGAGAACACATGATAAAATATTAGGGAGATAATTAATAAACTGGAAAGGTGATCTAATCAACATGCATGTTGAAAAGATAAGAATATCTAATAACGGATGATAAGCCCCGAATACGTGACTTAGTTAGACTAGATTGAGAACCGTGTGTGGGACCTGTGCACAAAAGATTTAGATCAAATGAATGATCTAATCGCATTCGGAAGAGAACGGAGGCAACTATATTAGCTTTATAATATAGGAAGAAGTGTAATCGTAGTAAGATATTGAGAACTAAGAAAGTCGACTAACCGTAATATATTGTGAGTCGCAAAAGGAGATACAATCAAACAAGATTGAGAACTAATAAAGGAGAAGTAGTCGTATAAGATTTAAAAATAACCAAGAGCGGGTCGTATTCATTAAAGATTTATAATTAAGAGATTATCTAATCGTATAACAAAAAGAACTGAGAAATGAGGCCTATTAGTTATGCCTGCACAGTGATTAAGGAAGAAATTGTAATAGTACGCTATTGGGAAGAAAGAAAGGGTCTAATCGTACTATATTATGACACAGTAAAGGAGATCTAATCGTACAGAATTAAGAACTAACAAAGTAGATCGAGTCATATCAGATTAAGAAATAGAACAACAGTTCTTATAAATGTAAATCTCGAAACTGAAGACAAGAACTTAAAATGCGATTTTATTAGGCCAAATTAAGAACCATGAGTGATAACTGCGCATAAAAGAATAAGTACTAAAATATAATATGATGGTTTTGAAGAAATAAGTGAGAAATGAGGCCAAGTATACGTGCTTAATTTCTCACTTATTCATGTACTTTGTTGAGAACTCCTTTATTGAGAACTAAGAATGGGGACAAATCGTACAAGATTAAATACTAATAACTGGGATCAAGTCGCATAAGATTAAGAAACAAGAAAGGAGTTCTCAACAAAGTACATGTTACATAATAAGCTCTAATAACTCATGGTAACAACGTAAAATGTGATTTAATTATGCTAGATTAAGAACCAAGAATCAGTTCAAATTGAAAATGACTTTGAACAAAAGATGATTATCTAAACTTATTTGAAAAAGAACTGAGAAATGAAGCCAATTACACCTTGTATAATGAGAAAGGAAGAAGTAATAATCATACAATATTGAGAACGAAGAAATGCGACTAATCGAGCTATACAATGAACAACAAATTGAGACATAACATATTCTATTCACAGAACAATGAAAGGAGATTAGTTGTGTAAGATTATGAAATATGAGAGGAGTATATTGTTCAATCTTAGAACATTTGGAAAAGATATGAGATCAAATTTTACAAGGTAAGAACATAAATATGTTTTAATAAGAATGGATTAAGAACCATGCGCTGGACCTATTCCTTGAAGATTTAGAACTAATACATCATCTAATTAGCATTTGCAAAAGAATAGAGAAATGAGGCCGATCAAACTTGCTTTACGAGTAAGGAAGAAGTTGCGATCGTTCGATATTAAGAGCCAAGAAATTGACTAACTGTTCTATGTGATGAATCGCAAAGGAGAACTCATGATAAAATATTAGGGAGATAATTTCGAAACTAGAAAGGTGTTCTAATCGACATACATGTTCAAAAGATAAGAATATCTAATAACGGATGATAAGCCCCTAATACGTGACTTAGTTAGACTAGATTGAGAACCATATGTGGGACCTGTGCACAAAAGATTTAGATCAAATGAATGATCTAATCGCATTCGGAAGAGAACGGTGGCAACTATATTAGCTTTATAATATAGAGAAGAAGTGTAATCGTAAGATATTGAGAACTAAGAAAGTCGACTAATCGTAATATATTGTGAGTCGCGAAAGGAGAGATACAATCAAACAAGATTGAGAACTAATAAAGGAGAAGTAGTCGTATAAGATTTAAAAATAACCAAGAGCGGGTCGTATTCATTAAAGATTTATAATTAAGAGATTATCTAATCGTATAACAAAAAGAACTGAGAAATGAGGCCTATTAATTATGCCTGCACAGTGATTAAGGAAGAAATTGTAATTAGTACGCTATTATACTTGTATAAGAAAGGGTCTAATCGTACTATATTATGACACAGTAAAGGAGATCTAAATCTTACAGAATTAAGAACTAACAAAGTAGATCGAGTCATATCAGATTAAGAAATAGAACAACAGTTCTTATAAATGTAAATCTCGAAACTGAAGATAAGAACTTAAAATGCGATTTTATTATGCCAAATTAAGAACCATGAGTAATAACTATGCATAAAAGAATAAGAACTAAAACTACAATATGATGGTTTTGAAGAAATATGTGGGAAAGGAGTCCAAGTATACGTGCTTAATCACAGTGGAAGGAGTTGTACTCGTACGATATTGAGAACTAAGAAAGGGGACAATCGTACAAGATTAAATACTAATAACTGGGATGAAGTTGCATAACATAAACAAGAAAGGAGTTCTCAACAAAGTATATGTAGAAACATAATAAGTTCAATAACCCATGATAACAATATAAAATGTGATTTAATTATGATAGATTAAGAACCAAGAATCAGTTCAAGTTGAAAAAGACCATGAACAAAAGAATATTATCTAACCTTATTTGAAAAAGAACTGAGAAATGAAGCCAATTACACCTTGTATAATGACAAAGGAAGAAGTGATAATCGTACAATATTGAGAACTAAGAAATGCAACTAATCGAGCTATACAATTAAACTTGCCTTACGAGTAAGGAAGAAGTTGCGATCGTTCGATATTGAGAGCCAAGAAATGGACTAACTGTTCTATATGTTTTGAATCGCAAAAGGACGAACACATGATAAAATATTAGGGAGATAATTAAGAAACTAGAAAGGTTATCTAATCGACATACATGTTGAATAGATAAGAATATCTAATAACGGATGATAAGCCCCTAATAAGTGACTTAGTTAGACTAGATTGAGAACCGTGGGTGGGACCTGTGCACAAAAGATTTAGATCAAATAAATGATCTAATCGCATTCGAAAGAGAACGGAGGCAACTATATTAGCTTAACAACAAAGTAAGAAGTGTAATCATAAGATATTGAGAACTAAGGAAGTCGACTATTCGTAATATATTGTGAGTCGCGAAAGGAGAGATACAATCAAACGATTATCACTTCTTCCTTAAAGGAGAAGTAGTCGTATTAGATTTAAAAAGAACCAAGAGCGGGTCGTATTCATTAAAGATTTATAATTATGAGATTATCTAATCGTATAAGAAAAAGAACTGAGAAATGAGGCCTATCAATTATGCCTGCACAATGATCTTTTGAGGAAGAAATTGTAATAGTACGATATTGAGAAGAAAGAAAGGGTCTAATCGTACTATATTATGACACAGTAAAGGAGATCTAATCGTATAGGATTAAGAACTAACAAAGTACATCGAGTCATATCAGATTCTGAAATAGAACAATAGTTCTTATAAAAGTAAATCTCGTAAGTCAAGATAAGAACTTAAAATGAGATTTGATTTGGCAAAATGAAGAACCATGAGTGATAACTACGCATAAAAGAATAAGAACTAAAATATAATATGATGGTTTTGTAGAAATAAGTGAGAAATGAGGCCGAGTATACGTGCTTAATCACAGTGGAAGGAGTTGTACTCGTACGATATTGAGAACTAAGAAAGGGGACAATCGTACAAGATTAAATACTAATAACTGCGATCAAGTTGCATAACATAAACAAGAAAGGAGTTCTCAACAAAGTATATGTAGAAACATAATAAGTTCAATAACCCAGGATAACAATATAAAATGTGATTTAACTCCTTATGATAGATTAAGAACCAAGAATCAGTTCAAATTGAAAAAGACCATGAACAAAAGAATATTATCTAACCTTATTTGAAAAAGAACTGAGAAATGAAGCCAATTACACCTTGTATAATGACAAAGGAAGAAGTGATAATCGTACAATATTGAGAACTAAGAAATGCAACTAATCGAGCTATACAATGAACAACAAAAGGAGACATAACACATGCAATTCACAGAACAAAGAAAGGAGATTAGTGGTGTAAGATTATGAAATATGAGAGGAGTTCCAATCATTGCACAATTGGAAAAGATATGAGATCAAATTTCACAAGGTAAGAACATAAATATGTTTGAATAAGAATGGATTAAGAACCATGCGCTGGACCTATTCCTTGAAGATTTAGAACTAATGCATCATCTAATTAGCATTTACAAAAGAATAGAGAAATGAGGCATATCAAACTTGCTTTACGAGTAAGGAAGAAGTTGCGATCGTTCGATATTGAGAGCCAAAGACAAAGAAATGGACTAACTGTTCTATGTTATGAATCGCAAAAGGACGAACACATGATAAAATATTAGGGAGATAATTAAGAAACTAGAAAGGTGATCTAATTGACATACATGTTGAAAAGATAAGAATATCTAATAACGGATGATAATCCCCAAATAAGTGACTTAGTTAGACTAGATTGAGAACCGTGGGTGGGACCTGTGCACAAAAGATTTAGATCAAATAAATGATCTAATCGCATTCGAAAGAGAACGGAGGCAACTATATTAGCTTAACAACAAAGTAAGAAGTGTAATCATAAGATATTGAGAACTAAGGAAGTCGACTATTCGTAATATATTGTGAGTCGCGAAAGGAGAGATACAATCAAACAAGATTGAGAACTAATAAAGGAGAAGTAGTCGTATTAGATTTAAAAAGAACCAAGAGCGGGTCGTATTCATTAAAGATTTATAATTATGAGATTATCTAATCGTATAAGAAAAAGAACTGAGAAATGAGGCCTATCACAATTATGCCTGCACAATGATTGAGGAAGAAATTGTAATAGTACGATATTGAGAAGAAAGAAAGGGTCTAATCGTACTATATTATGACACAGTAAAGGAGATCTAATCGTATAGGATTAAGAACTAACAAAGTACATCGAGTCATATCAGATTCTGAAATAGAACAATAGTTCTTATAAAAGTAAATCTCGTAAGTCAAGATAAGAACTTAAAATGAGATTTGATTTGGCAAAATGAAGAACCATGAGTGATAACTACGCATAAAAGAATAAGAACTAAAATATAATATGATGGTTTTGTAGAAATAAGTGAGAAATGAGGCCGAGTATACGTGCTTAATCACAGTGGAAGGAGTTGTACTCGTACGATATTGAGAACTAAGAAAGGGGACAATCGTACAAGATTAAATACTAATCACTGCGATCAAGTTGCATAACATAAACAAGAAAGGAGTTCTCAACAAAGTATATGTAGAAACATAATAAGTTCAATAACCCAGGATATACAATATAAAATGTGATTTAATTATGATAGATTAAGAACCAAGAATCAGTTCAAATTGAAAAAGACTTTGAACAAAAGAATATTATCTAACCTTATTTGAAAAAGAACTGAGAAATGAAGCCAATTACACCTTGTATAATGACAAAGGAAGAAGTGATAATCGTATAATATTGAGAACTATTAAATGCGACTAATCGAGCAATACAATGAACAACAAAAGGAGACATAGCATATGCAATTCACAGAACAAAGAAAGGAGATTAGTCGTGTTAGATTATGAAATATGAGAGGAGTTCCAATCATAGCACATTTGGAAAAGGTATGAGATCAAATTTCACAAGGTAAGAACATAAATATGTTTTAATAAGAATGGATTAAGAACCATGCGTTGGACCTAATCCTTGAAGATTTTGAACTAATACATCATCTAATAGCATTTGGAAAAGAATAGAGAAATGAGGGCGATCAAACTTGCTTCACGAGTAAGGAAGAAGTTGCGATCGATCCTTGATCGATATTGAGAGCCAAGAAATTGGCTAACTGTTCTATGTTAGGAATCACAAAAGGAGAACACATGATAAAATATTAGGGAGATAATTAAGAAACTAGAAAGATGATCTAATCGACATACATGTTGGAAAGATAAGAATATCTAATAACGGATGATAAGCCCCAAATATGTGATTTAGTTACACTAGATTGAGAACCGTGTGTGTGACCTGTGCAAAAAAGATTTAGATCAAATGAATGATCTAATCGCATTCGAAAGATAACGGAGGCAACTATATTAGCTTAATAACAAAGGAAGAAGTGTAATCGTAAGATATTGAGAACTAAGAAAGTCGACTAATCGTAATATATTGTGAGTGGCAAAAGGAGAGATACAATCAAACAAGATTGAGAACTAATAAAGGAGAAGTAGTCGTATAAGATTTATAAAGAACTAAGAGCGGGTCGTATTCGTTAAAGATTTATAATTATGAGATTATCTAATCGTATAAGAAAAAGAACTACTGAGAAATGAGGCCTATCAATTATGCATGCACAATGATTGGGGAAGAAATTGTAATTGTACGATATTGCTCTTAAAAAAAGGGTCTAATCGTACTATATTATGACACAGTAAAGGAGATCTAATCGTACAGGATTAAGAATTACAAAGTACATCGAGTCATATCTGACTAAGAAATACAACAGGAGTTCTTATAAAAGTAAATCTCGTAACTCAAGATAAGAACTTAAAATGCAATTTGATTTGGCCAAATTAAGAACCATGAGTGATAACTATGCATAAAAGAATAAGAACTAAAATATAATATGATGGTTTTGAAGAAATAAGTGAGAAATGAGGCCAAGTATATGTAAAGGAGTTGTACTCGTACGATATTGAGAACTAAAAAAAAAGGGACAATCATACAATATTAAATACTAATAACTGGGATCAAGTCGCATAAGATAAGCAAGAAAGGAGTTTTCAACAAAGTACATGGAGAAACATAATAAGTTCAATAACTCTTTTGATAACATTTATCTCATGGTAAAATGTGATTTAATTATGCTAGATTAAGAACCAAGAATCAGTTCAAATTGAAAAAGACTTTGAACAAAAGATGATTATCTAACCTTATTTGAAAAAGAACTGAGAAGTGAAGCCAATTACACCTTGTATAATGACAAAGGAAGAAGTGATAATCGTACAATATTGAGAACTAAGAAATGCTTACTAATCGAGCTATACAATGAACAACAAAAGGAGACACATCATATGCAATTCACAGAACAAAGAAAGGAGATTAATCGTTTAAGATTATGAAATATGAGAGGAGTTCCAATCATAGCACATTTGGAAAAGAAATGAGATCTCATTTCACGAGGAAAGAACATAAATATGTTTGAATAAGAATGGATTAAGAACCATGCGCTGGAACTATTCCTTGAAGATTTAGTACTAATACATCTTCTAATAGCATTTGCAAAAGAATAGAGAAATTAGGCCGATCGAACATGCTTTACCAGTAAGGAAAAAGTTGCGATCGTTCGGATATTGAGAGCCAAGAAATTGACTAACCGTTCTATGTTATGAATCACAAAAGGAGAACACATGATAAAATATTAGGGAGATAATTAAGAAACTAGAAAGGTGATCTAATCGACATACATGTTGAAAAGATAAGAATATCTAATAACGGATGATAAGCCCCAAATATGTGATTTAGTTACACTAGATTGAGAACCGTGTGTGTGACCTGTGCAAAAAAGATTTAGATCAAATGAATGATCTAATCGCATTCGAAAGAGAACGGAGGCAACTATATTAGCTTAATAACAAAGGAAGAAGTGTAATCGTAAGATATTGAGAACTAAGAAAGTCGACTAATCGTAATATATTGTGAGTCGCAAAAGAAAAGATACAATCAAACAAGATTGAGAACTAATAAAGGAGAAGTAGTCGTATTAGATTTAAAAAGAACCAAGAGCGGGTCGTATTCATTAAAGATTTATAATTAAGAGATTATCTAATAGTAAAAGAAAAAGAACTGAGAATATGAGGCCTATCAATTATGCATGCACAATGATTGGGGAAGAAATTGTAATTGTACGATATTGAGAAGAAAGAAAGGGTCTAATCGTACTATATTATGACACAGTAAAGGAGATCTAATCGTACAGGATTAAGAACTAACAAAGTAGATCGAGTCATATCAGATTAAGAAATAGAACAGGAGTTCTTATAAAAATAAATCTCGTAACTCAAGATAAGAACTCAAAATGCGATTTGATTTGGCCAAATTAAGAACCATGAGTGATAACTATGCATAAAAGAATAAGAACAAAAATACAATATGATGGTTTTGAAGAAATAAGTGAGAAATGAATCCAAGTATACGTTATTAATCACAGTTGAAGGAGTTGTACTCGTAAGATATTGACAACTAATGTGATAGGAGACAATCGTACCTGATTAAATACTAATAACTGGAATCAAGTCGCATAAGATAAACAACAAAGGAGTTGTCAACAAAGTATATGTAGGGACATAATAAGTTCAATTGCATATTACGGTTATAACCCATGATAACAACATAAAATGTGATTTAATTATGATAGATTAAGAACCAAGAATCAGTTCAAATTTAAAAAGACTTTGAACAAAAGATGATTATCTAACCTTATTTGAAAAAGAACTGAGAAATGAAGCCAATTACACCTTGTATAATGACAAAGGAAAAAGTGATAATCGAACAATATTGAGAAGTAAGAAATGCGACTAATCGAGCCATACAATGAACAACAAAAGGAGACATAACATATGCAATTCACAGAACAAAGAAAGGAGATTAGTCGTGTAAAATTATGAAATATGAGAGGAGTTCCAATAGTTAGCACATTTGGAAAAGATATCAGATCAAATTTCACAAGGTAAAAACATAAATCTGTTTTAATAAGAATGGATTAAGAACCATGAGCTGGACCATCATCTAATTAGAATTTGCAAAAGAATAGAGAAATGAGGGCGATCAAACTTGCTTTACGAGTAAAGAAGAAGTTGCGATCGTTCGATATTGAGAGTGTTCCAAGAATTGACTAACTGTTCTATGCTATGAATCGCAAAAGGAGGAACACATGATAAAATATTAGGGAGATAATTAAGAAACTAGAAAGGTGATCTAATCGACTTACATGTTCAGAAGATAAGAATATCTAATAACGCTGGATAAGCCCCAAATACGTGACTTAGTTAGACTAGATTGAGAACCATGTGTGGGACCTGTGCACAAAAAGATTTAGATCAAATGAATGATCTAATCGCATTCGAAAGAGAACGGAGGCAACTATATTAGCTTAATAACTAAGGAAGAAGTGTACTCGTAAGATATTGAGCACTGAGAAAGTCGACTAATCGTAATATATTGTGAGTAGCAAAAGGAGATACAATCAAACAAGATTGAGAACTAATAAAGGAGATGTAGTCTTATTAAATTTAAAAAGAACCAAGAGCGGGTCGTAATCATTAAAGATTTATAATTAAGAGATTATCTAATCATATAAGAAAAAGAACTGAGAAGTGAGGCCATCATATTAATTATGCCTGCACACTGATTAAGGAAGAAATTGTAATAGTACGATATTGAGAAGAAAGAAAGGGTCTAATCGTACTATATTATGACACATTAAAGGATATCTAATCGTGTATAAGTTCTTATTCTTTTAGCATAGTTCTTATACTCATGGTTCTCAATAAGAGACAGATATCTTATAAAATTAAATCTCTTAACTCAAGATAAGAACATAAAATGCAATTTGATTTGGCCAAATTGAGAACCATGAGTGATAACTATGCATAAAAGAATAAGAACTATACGTGCTTAATCACAGTGGAAGGAGTTGTACTCGTACGATATTGAGAACTACGAAAGGGGACAATGATACAAGATTAAAAATACTAATAACTGGGATCAAGTCGCATAAGATAAACAAGAAAAGAGTTGTCAACAAAGTACATGCAGAAACATAATAATTTCAATAACTCATGATAACAACGTAAAATGTGATTTAATAATGCTAGATTAAGAACCAAGTATCAGTTCAAATTGAAAAAGACTTTGAACAAAAGATGATTATCTAACCTTATTTGAAAAAGAACTGAGAAGTGAAGCCAATTACACCCTGTACAATGACAAAGGAAGAAGTGACAATCGTACAATATTGAGAAATAAGAAATGCGACTAATAGAACTATACAATGAACAACAAAAGGAGACATAACGTACGCAATTCAAAACAAAGAAAGGAGATCTGTCGTGTAAGATTATGAAATATGAGAGGAATTCCAATCATAGCACATTTGGAAAAGATATGAGATCAAATTTCACAAGGTAAGAACATAAATATGTTTTTACCTGAATTGATTAAGCACCATGGGCTGGACCTATTCCTTGAATATTTAGAACTAATACATCATCCAACAGCATTTGCAAAAGATTAGAGAAATGAGGCCGATCGAACTTACTTTAAGAAGTAAGGAAGAAGTTGCGATCGTTCGACATTAAGAGCCAAGAAATTGACTAATTATTCTATGTTATGAATCACAATAATGAGAACACATGATAAAATATTAGGGAGATAATTATGAAACTAGAAAGGTGATCTAATCGACATACATGTTGAAAAGATAAGAATATCTAATAACGGATGATAAGCCCTAATACGTGACTTAGTTAGACTAGATTGAGAACCATGTGTGGGACCTGTGCACAAAATATTTAGATCAAATGAATGATCTAATCGCATTCGAAAGAGAGCGAAGGCAACTATATTAGCTTAATCTTAAAGTTTGTTAAAGCATGTCCTCAGTAGCATTCCAATATACCTCTTCAAAGTGCTCCAACCTCCTAAAGCTGTTATTGAGGACTTGGAGAGGCAATTCACCAACTTCTTCTGGGGCAACTCGGAATTGGGTAGTAACTACCATTGGGCATCATGGAAATTTCTTTGTTCTGTGAATTGCATAGTCAAATGGACTTGGGATTGTTTGATTATCGGATTTGGCTAAAGGTTTTCGTATCAAGCTGTGGTGGAAATTTCGAAAGGGCCATTCCTTACGAGATGTGTATAAGAGACAGGCCATGACAATACCATGCTTGCAGGAATGTGCACCGTTGGAATGTCCCCTTTCTTATTTAATGAAATGTCAGCCAAGTGTCTTAGCCAAATCTCACTATTGCCCAGGTATGGAGCACAAATGGTTGGAATCTTTCGTGTTTGAATGAGCATTATTCACTTTAAGAGCTAGAAAGTTTAAGGCAACTCCTTCATGGAAGTGCCATCCAGATATCTAATGAACCAGACGAGCTAGTGTGGACTCTCTCAACAAATGGTAAATTTTCAATCTCGCCCACTCTCCCCTCACATGCTTCCATGCTCTCTCGAAAATTGATATGGGATGGCAGACTACAACCAAGATTTCTATCTTCATGTGGCGACTTCTGAACAGAAAGCTTCCCCTTGACAATATAACGCTTAATCAACTTTGGAGTCTCTTTGGCTTCAAAATGCTCCTTTTGCAACAATCTGGAAACTTTGGATCACCTCTTTGTAGGATGTGAATTCGCCAGCAGCATTTGGTTATACTTTGAATCATGGCTTGAAGTTCTTTTTACACATCTCCAGAATACTAGATAAACTCAATTCTTGGTGGTGGCATGACCCTCCTTTGACAAATGTGCTTAATTTGGAACTCCTCTCATATTTCATAATTTTACACGACTGGTTCATATGGAAAGCACGTAATGTGGCAATCTTTGAAGGCCATTTCACAACGCCTCAACACATCATTACTCACATATGCTCCCAATTGCGAAGCATCTCTACCATTCGACCATTTCATAGGACTGAACCAGCTGATGACATCTTTTTTTCTCATTTTATTTGATGTCAAATACTCATCACGCAACCGAGGAAATCATTGGCAGTCAAGTGGATTCCGCTTTCGAAAGGCAGCGCAAAACTCAACATTGATGGGGCATCAAAAGGAAATATATCCTTTATGACCAGGGTTGGCGGCTGGTGGCGGAGTAATTAGAGATCACGGAGGAAACATGATCAAGGCATTTAGCAACAATTACCTTCTCCAATCCAATTTACAAGTGGAAGCATCTGCCTTGGTGGATGGTCTCAAGCTTTGTGCATAATTGCAACTCATAGAAGTAGAAGTGGAACTCGACTCCTTAGCTCTTGTGCATATAATAAAGGGCCATTCTAGGCCACCATGGAACATTGACCAGCACTGGCAATTCATCAAATTGACTAACGAATAAGTTGAAAAACATTTTAAACAAGATTAATATGACCTTTCATTTAACGGATTCTCTTTCAAATAAGGTTCTCATTATTCTTCTTTTAATAGAGTATAACCAAGACTCACTTTAGGCCTATTAGTGGTTTGTTGAGCTTGGATGCTCAGGGCTGCCGGCACATAAGGCATTGTAAATTATGATTCATTAAATAAACTACACCTACTTTGGGTGTTTGCTTAAAAAAAAAAAATTAGCTTAATAAACTAAGGAAGAAATGTAATCGTAAGATATTGAGAATTAAGAAAGTCGACTAATCGTAATATATTGTGAGTCGCAAAAGGAGATACAATCAAACAAGATTGAGAACTAGTAAAGGAGAAGTAGTCGTATTAGATTTAAAAAGAACCAAGAATGGGTCGTTTTCACTAAAGATTTATAATTAAGAGATTATCTAATCGTAAAAGAAAAAGAACTGAAAAATGAGGCCTATTAATCATGCCTGCACAATGATTAAGGAAGAAATTGTAATAGGACGATATTGAGAAGAAAGAAAGGGTCTAATCGTACTATATTATGACACAGTAAAGAAGATTATCTGTGATTAAGCACGTATGCAAAGTCTCATTTCTCATTTTACAACTCCTTCCCTGTCTTCTTATACACAAGTATAATATCGTACGATCAAGATATTACTTAATCTACGATTTGATTTGGCTATTCTTAAGAACCATGAGAGATAACTATGCATAAAAGAATAAGAAATACACTAAAATATAATATGATGGTTTTGAAGAAATAAGTGAGAAATGAGGCCAAGCATACGTGCTTAATCACAGTGGAAGGAGTTGTACTCGTACGATATTGAGAACTAAGAAAGGGGACAAATCGTACAAGATTAAATACTAATAATTGGGATCAAGTCGCATAAGATTAAGAAACAAGAAAGAAGTTCTCAACAAAGTACATCTAGAAACATAACAAGTTCTAATAACTCATGATAACAACGTAAAATGTGATTTAATTATGCTAGATTAAGAACCAAGAATCAGTTCAAATTTAAAAAGAGTTTGAACAAAAGATGATGATCTAATCTTATTTGAAAAAGAACTGAGAAATGAAGCCAATTACACACCTTGTATAATGACAAAGGAAGAAGTGATAATCGTACAATATTGAGAACTAAGAAATGCGACTAATCGTGCTATACAATGAACAACAAAAGGAGACATAACATATGCAATTCACAGAACAAAGAAAGGAGATTAGTCGTGTCATTTTGTTCATAGGATTATGAAATATGAGAGGAGTTCCCAATCATAGCACATTTGGAAAAGATATGAGATCAAATTTCACAAGGTAAGAACAAAAATATGTTTTAATAAGAATGGATTAAGAACCATGCGCTGGACCTATTCCTTGAAGATTTAGAACTAATACATCATCTAATAGCATTTGCAAAAGAATAGAGAAATGAGGCCGATCAAACTTGCTTTACCAGTAAGGAAGAAGTTGCGATCGTTCGATATTGAAAGCCAAGAAATTGACTAACTGTTCTATGAATCGTAAAAGGAGAACACATGATAAAATATTATGGAGATAATTAAGAAACTAGAAAGGTGATCTAATCGACATACATGTTGAAAAGATAAGAATATCCAATAACGGATGATAAGCCCCTAATACGTGACTTAATTAGACTAGATTGAGAACCACGTGTGGGACCTGTGCACAAAAGATTTACATCAATGAATGATCTAATCGCATTCGAAATAGAACGGAGGCAATTCTATATTAGCTTAATAACTTAGGAAGAAGTGTAATCGTAAGATATTGAGAACTAAGAAAGTCGACTAATCGTAATATATTGTGAGTCGCAAAAGGAGATACAATCATACAAGATTGAGAACTAATAAAGGAGAAGTAGTTGTATTAGATTTAAAAAGAACCAAGAGCGGGTCGTATTCATTAAAGATTTGTAATTAAGAGATTATCTAATCGTATAAGAAAAAGAACTGAGAAATAAGGCATATTAATTAGGTCTGCACAATGATTAAGGAAGAAATTGTAATAGTACGAAATTGAGAAGAAAGAAAAGGTCTAATCATACTATATTATGACACAATAAAGGAGATCGAATCGTACAGGATTGTGAACTAACAAAGTAGATCAAGTCATATCACATTAAGAAATAGAATAGGAGTTCTTATAAAAGTAAATCTCGTAACTCAAGATAAGAAATTAAAATGCGATTTGATTTGGCCAAATTAAGAACCATGAGTGAGAACTAGTGCATAAAAGAATAAGAACTAAAATATAATATGATGGTTTTGATGAAATAAGTGAGAAATGAGGCCAAGTATACGTGCTTTATCACAGGGGATGGAGTTGTACTACGATATTGAGAACTTTCTTAGGGGACAAATCGTACAAGATTAAATACTAATAACTGGGATCAAGTCGCATAAGATTAAGAAACAAGAAAGGAGTTCTCAACAAAGTACATCTAGAAACATAATAAGTTCTAATAACTCATGATAACAACGTAAAATGTGATTTAATTATGCTAGATTAAGAACCAAGAATCAGTTCAAATTGAAAAAGACTTTGAACAAAAGATGATTATCTAACCTTATTTGAAAAAGAATAGAGAAATGAAGCCAATTACACCTTGTATAATGTCTCTTAAGAAGTGATAATCGTACAATATTAAGAACTAAGAAATGCGACTAATCGAGCTATACAATGAACAACAAAATGAGACATAGCATATGCAATTCACAGAACAAAGAAACTTTGTTTAATATGGCGATTAGTCGAGTAAGATTATGAAATATGTTTTAATAAGAATGGATTAAGAACCATGCGCTGGACCTATTTCTTGAAGATTTAGAAGTAATACATCATCTAATAGCATTTGCAAAAGATTAGAGAAACGAGGCCGACCAAACTTGCTTTACGAGTAAGGAAGAAGCTGCGATCGTTTGATATTGAGTTCCAAGAAATTGACAAACTGTTCTATGAATCGTAAAAGGAGAACACATGATAAAATATTAGGGAGATAATTAAGAAACTAGAAAGGTGATCTAATCGACATACATGTTGAAAAAATAAGAATATCCAATAACGGATGATAAGCCCCTAATACGTGACTTAGTTAGACTAGAATGAGAACCATGTGTGGGACCTGTGCATATAAAATTTAGATCAAATGAATAATCTAATCGCATTCAAAAGAGAACGGAGGCAACCGTATTAGCTTAATAACTAAGGAAGAAGTGTAAATCGTAAGATATTGACAACTAAGACGCATTTCAAGTCGACTAGTCGTAATCTATTGTGAGTCGCAAAAGGAGATACAGTCAAACAAGATTGAGAACTAATAAAGGAGAAGTAGTCGTATTAGATTTAAAAAGAACCAAGAGCGGGTCGTATTCATTAAAGATTTATAATTAAAAGATTATCCAATTGCATAATAAAAAGAACTGAGAAATGAGGCCTATTAATTATGCCTGCACAATGATTAAGGAAGAAATTGTAATAGTACGATATTGAGAAGAAAGAAAGGGTCGAATCATACTATATTATGACAAAGTAAAGGAGATCGTACAGGATTAAGAAGTAACAAAGTAGATCGAGTCATATCAAATTAAGAAATAGAATAGGAGTTCTTATAAAAGTAAATCTCGTAACTCAAGATAAGAACTTAAAATGCGATTTGATTTGGCCAAATTAAGAACCATGAGTGATAACTATGCATAAAAGAATAAGAACTAAATTATAATGTGATGGTTTTGAAGAAATATGTGAGAAATGAGGCCAAGTATACGTGCTTTATCACAGTGGAAGGAGTTGTACTCGTACGATATTGAGAACTAAGAAAGGGGACAAATCGTACAAGATTAAATACTAATAACTGGGATCAAGTCCCATAAGATTAAGAAACAAGAAAGGAGTTCTCAACAAAGTACATGTAGAAACACAATAAGCTCTAATAACTCATGATAACAACGTAAAATGTGATTTAATTATGCTAGATTAAGAACCAAAAATCAGTTCAAATTGAAAAAGACTTTGAACAAAAGATGATTATCTGACCTTATTTGAAAATGAACTGAGAAATGAAGCCTATTACACCTTGTATAATGATAAGGGAAGAAGTGATAATCGTACAATATTGAGAACTAAGAAATTCGACCAATCGAGCTATACAATGGACAACAAAAGGAGACACATATATGCAATTCACAGAACAAAGAAAGGCGATTAGTGGTGTAAGATTATGAAATATGAGAGGAGTTCCAATTAGAGCACATTTCTGGAAAAGATATGAGATCAAATTTCACAAGGTAAGAACATAAATATGTTTTAATAAGAATGGATTAAGAACCATCGGCAGGACCTATTACTCGAAGATTTAGAACTAATACATCATCTAATTGCATTTGCATACGAATAGAGAAGTGAGGCCCATCAAACTTGCTTTACGAGTAAGGAAGAAGTTCCGATCGTTAGATATTGAGTGCCAAGAAATTGACTAACTGTTCTATGTTATGAAACGCAAAAGGAGAACACATGATAAAATATTAGGGAGATAATTAAGAAACTAGAAAGGTGATCTAATCGATATACATGTTGAAAAGATAAGAATATCTAATAACAGATGATAAGCCCTAATACGAGACTTAGTTAGACTAGATTGAGAACCATGTGTGGGACCTGTGCACAAAAGATTTACATCAATGAATGATCTAATCGCATTCGAAAGAGACGGAGCCAACTATATTAGCTTAATAACTTAGGAAGAAGTGTAATCGTAAGATGATTGAGAACTAAGAAAGTCGACTAATCGTAATATATTGTGAGTCGCAAAAGGAGATACAATCATACAAGATTGAGAACTAATAAAGGAGAAGTAGTCGTATTAGATTTAAAAAGAACCAAGAGTGGGTCGTATTCATTAAAGATTTATAATTAAGAGATTATCTAATCATATAAGAAAAAGAACTGAGAATGAGGCATATTAATTAGGCCTGCACAATGATTAAGGAAGAAATTGTAATAGTACGATATGGAGAAGAAAGAAAGGGTCTAATCGTACAATATTATGACATAGTAAATGAGATCTAATCGTACAGGATTAAGAACTAACAAAGTAGATCAAGTCATATCAGATTAAGAAATAGAACAGGAGTTCTTATAAATGTAAATCTCGTAACTCAAGATAAGAACTTAAAATACGATTTGATTTGGCAAAATTACGAACCATGAGTGATAACTATGCAGAAAAGAATAAGAAATAAAATATAGTATGATGGTTTTGAATCAAAATAAGTGAGAAATGAGGCCAAGTATACGTGCTTCATCACAGGGGATGGAGTTGTACTCGTACGATATTGAGAACTAAGAAAGGGGACAAATCGTACAAGATTAAATACTAATAACTGGGATCAAGTCGCATAAGATTAAGAAACAAGAAAGGAGTTCTCAACAAAGTACATCTAGAAACATAATAAGTTCTAATAACTCATTATAACAACGTAAAATGTGATTTAATTATGCTAGATTAAGAACCAAGAATCAGTTCAAATTGAAAAAGACTTTGAACAAAAGATGACTATCTAACCTTTTTGAAAAAGAACTAAGAAATAAAGCCAATTACACCTTGTATAATGACTGAAGAAGAAGTGATAATCGTACAATATTGAGAACTAAGAAATGCGACTAATCGAGCTATACAATGAACAACAAAATGAGACATGGCATATGCAATTCACAGAACAAAGAAAGGCGATTAGTCGAGTAAGATTATGAAATATGAGAGGAGTACACATTCCAATCATAGCACATTTGGAAAAGATATGAGATCAAATTTCACAAGGTAAGAACATAAATATGTTTTAATAAGAATGGATTAAGAACCATGCGCTGGACCTATTCCTTGAAGATTTAGAACTAATACATCATCTAATAGCATTTGCACACGAATAGAGAAGTGAGGCCAATCAAACTTGCTTTACGAGTAAGGAAGAAGTTGCGATCGTTCGATATTGAAAGCCAAGAAATTGACTAACTGTTCTATGTTATGACTCGCAAAAGGAGAACACTTGATAAAATATTAGGGAGATAATTAAGAAACTAGAAAGGTGATATAATCGACATACATGTTGAAAAGATAAGAATATCTAATAACGGATGATAAGCCCCTAATACGTGACTTAGTTAGACTAGATTGAGAACCATGTGCGGGACCTGTGCACAAAAGATTTAGATCAAATGAATGATCTGATCGCATTCGAAAGAGAACGGAGGCAACTATATTAGCTTAATAACCTCAAGGAAGAAGTACTAAGAAAGTCGACTAATCGTAATATATTGTGAGTCGCAAAAGGAGATACAGTCAAACAAGATTGAGAACTAATAAAGGAGAAGTAGTCGTATTAGATTTAAAAAGAACCAAGAGCGGGTCGTAGTCATTAAAGATTTATAATTTAGAGATTATCTAATCGTATAAGAAAAAGAACTGAGAAATGAGGCCAATTAATTATGCCTGCACAATGATTAAGGAAGAAATTGTAATAGTACGATATTGAGAGGAAAGAAAGGGTCTAATCGTACTATATTATGACACAGTAAAGGAGATCTAATCGTACAGGATTAAGAACTAAAAAAGTAAATCCATTCATATCAGATTAAGAAATAGAAGAGGAGTTCTTATAAAATCAAATCTCGTAACTCAAGATAAAAACTTAAAATGCGATTTGATTTGGCCAAATTAAGAACAATGAGTGATAATATGCATAAAAGAATAAGAATTAAAATATAATATGATGGTTTTGAAGAAATAAGTGAGAAATGAGGCCAAGTATACGTTCTTCATCACAGTGGAAGGAGTTATATTCGTATGATTTGAGAACTAAGAAAGGGGACAAATCGTAAAAAATTAAATACTATTAACTGGGATCAAGTCGCATAAGATTAAGAAACAAGAAAGGAGTTCTCAACAAAGTACATCTAGAAACACAATAAGTTCTAATAACACATGATAACAACGTAAAATGTGATTTCATTATGCTAGATTAAGAACCAAGAATCAGTTCAAATTGAAAAAGACTTTAAACAAAAGATGATTATCTAACCTTATTTGAAAAAGAACTGAGAAATGAAGCCAATTACACCTTGTATAATGACAAGGGAAGAAGTGATAATCGTACAATATTGAGCACTAAGAAATGCCACCAATCGAGCTATACAATGAACAACAATAGGAGACACAATATATGCAATTCACAGAACAAAGAAAGGCGATTAGTGGTGTAAGATTATGAAATATGAGAGGAGTGTGTTCAAGTATATTCCAATCATAGCACATTTGGAAAAGATATGAGATCAAATTTCACAAGGTAAGAACATAAATATGTTTTAATAAGAATGGATTAAGAACCATCGGCAGGACCTATTCCTCGAAGATTTAGAACTAATACATCATCTAATTGCATTTGCACACGAATAGAGAAGTGAGGCCCATCAACTTGCTTTACGAGTAAGGAAGAAGTTGCGATCGTTCGATATTGAGAGCGAAGAAATTGACTAACTGTTCTATGTTATGATTCGCAAAAAGAAAAACACAGGATAAAATATTAGGGAGATAATTAAGAAACTAGAAAGGTGATCTAATCTACATACATGTTGAAAAGATAAGAATATCTAATAACGGATTACAAGCCCCTAATACGTGACTTAGTTAGACTAGATTGAGAACCATGTGCGGGACCTGTCCACAAAAGATTTAGATCAAATGAACGATCTAATCGCATTCGAAAGAGAACGGAGGCAACTATATTAGCTTAATAACCAAGGAAGAAGTACTAAGAAAGTCGACTAATCGTAATATATTTTGAGTCAGAAAATGAGATACTATCGCGCAAGATTAAGAACTAATAAAGGAGAAGTGGTCGTATTAGATTTAAAAAGAACCAAGAGCGGGTCGTAGTCCTTAAAGATTTATAATTAAGAGTTAGCTAATCGTATAAGAAAAAGAACTGAGAAATGAGGCCTATTAATTATGCACAATGATTACAGAAGAAATGGTAATACTACCATATTGATAAGAAAGAAAGGGTCTAATCGTACTATATTATGACACAGTAAAGTAGATCTTATCGTATAGGATTAAGAACTAAAAAGGTAGATCCATTAATATCAGATTAAGAAATAGAATAGGAGTTCTTATAAAAGTAAATCTCGTAACTAAAATATAATATGATGGTTTTGAAGAAATAAGTGAGAAATGAGGCCAAGTATACGTGCTTAATCACAGTGGAAGGAGTTTTACTCGTACGATATTGAGAACTAAGAAAGGGTCGACAAATCGTAAAAGATTGAATTCTAATAACTGGGATCAAGTCGCATAAGATTAAGAAACAAGAAAGGAGTTCTCAACAATGTACATCTAGAAACACAATAAGTTCTAATAACTCATGATAACAACGTAAAATGTGATTTAATTATGCTAGATTAAGAACCAAGAATCAGTTCAAATTGAAAAAGACTTTGAACAAAAGATGATTATCTAACCTTATTTGAAAAAGAACTGAGAAATGAAGCCAATTACACCTTGTATAATGACAAGGGAAGAAGTGATAATTGTACAATATTGAGAACTAAGAAATGCGACCAATCGAGCTATACAATGAACAAAAAAAGGAGACACAACATGTGCAATTCACAGAACAAAGAAAGGCGATTAGTGGTGTAAGATTATGAAATATGAGAGGAGTTCCAATCATAGCACATTTGGAAAAGATATGATGATACGGGTTGATGCCCATGGTATGTAGAACTTGATCACAAAATGCTAAAATCCCAAACTTTATGATAGAAAAAAAAGACGGCCTAGGGTTTATATGCACAAGCGAAAGGTAGTTGTTAATAGACCTCCTTGATTAGCCACAAGGCAATTTTTAACTATGAGCCAGGAATTGATCCAAAGCCTAATTGGCAGAAAATCAATACCTGGTGTTGGTTATAACCTCAAGTGCTCAATCTTGAAGCCCCAACTAGATTCCTAGTCTAGACAAGACTAAAGAGAAATCTAAAATTCTAATTCACTCGTATGAGAGGAAAAAGAAAAATTGAAATCTTATTGCCAAAATTCATTCCTTCAATTGTGTACAAGACCCCTCTATTTATAGTTGAGGGTGGAGGATTCTAGGACTAAATTATTCAATATGGGATAGCTAGTTTTAATAGTTGGGCTAGATCCTACAGCCCATTAGCCTTTAAACCCAATTCTTGTACACTTAACTAATGGCTGAAATACATGGCCCAAAAACAAATAATTACGTCTTGAAACCAGCCCAATTAAACACAATCTAACACTTAAAACAATTGGGCTCAAAATAAAAGACTAGAACAACTAAATAAAAGAATATTCCATGGCCGAAATAATGAGGCTAAATTTCGGCCCTTTAACTTCTCATCCTAGGCTTGATCTTCAATGACTTGGACGTCCATTACTAAGAACATCTTAGACTCTTTAGTGGAGTTCATCTCCGAAAGGTTTGTGAGCTCTTCTTGATCTTCAACAACTTCAACCTGCCCTTATAGCTTTATTGAGGTTCTTAGCTCTTGATCTCGTAATTGGACCTTGTGGAACTTGAAGTGCGGATTTCGTGAGCCTATATCGAGCCTTTGTGGATAATTGATCACCATCAAGTCCTTGGGATGTATCATCTCCCTCCCCCTTAGCAGGATTCGTCCACGAATCGTCACCTTTATCAAAAACAAAGGGAGAAAGATCAGTGACGTTAAAAGTTGCAGAAACTTGATAGCCACCAGGTAAGTCCAGCTTGTATGCGTTGTCGTTAATGCGAGCCCATAACTATATGACTTGGAACGGTCCATCACCACGTGAATCTAGCTTAGATTTTCTCTTGTTGGGAAATCTCTCCTTGCGCCAATGAACCCATACCCAATCTCCAGGTTCAAAGATGACCACTTGCGTCCCTTGTTTCGCACCTCAGCTATCTTAGCATTTGCTTCCTCAATGCGCTTGCGGGCCTTCTCGTGCAACTTCTTGATCATTTCAGCCTTCTTTTGTCCATCTACATTTTTAGCAGAAGAAACTAGTAGTGGCAGTAAATCCAAAGGAGTAGTGGGATTAAAACCATACACTAATTCAAATGGTGAAAACTTAGTGGATGAATGCATAGCACGATTATAAGCAAATTGTACAATTGGCAAACAATCTTCCCAAGTTTTCAAATTCCTTTTCAAAACAGCGCAATAAGGTGCCTAGTGTACGATTGACAACCTGCTTGACCATCTGTTTGTGGATGGTAAGCAGTAGAAAACAACAATTAGTACACCTAGATGTTATAAGAGAAGGCTCCTACCGTCACAATCAAAAATGTGACTCTTATACACATCCCTATCAGAAACAGCCACTGAATGGAGTCATCCTTGAGAATGAGAAACTCATGGAGTCTGTTAAGTCATGCATCATCAGATTTTGTGCAAGGGATAAAATGTGCCATCTAGCTAAACCTATCTACAACCACAAAAATGCTATCCGCATAGACTTAGATCTTGGGAGACCTAACACAAAATCCATGGAAATATCAGTCCAAGGATGACTCGGTACAGGCAGTGGCATATAAAGACCATGCGGCTTCAATTTGGACTTGGCACGTTGGCAGACAATGCATTTATTACACAGATTCACAACATCAGACTTCATGTGGGGCCAATGAAAATGCTCTTGACACATCTGCAGATGCATCTCGATGCCAAATTGTCCCATCAACACATCTAGATGTGATTCCCTAACAAGACTTCCATAAGAACAGGTTAAATACACAGCTTAAAGGGATAACAAATTGTAGCGTAGACATGCTTTGTGGAGTAGGACACCTTGATCATTTCCATATGCATGCTAATATAAGTATCAGAAAAATCATGATCAGAAACATACAAAGATTTAATATGCTCAAATCCAAAGAAATTAGCATGCAATGTAGTGATCAAGGTGTACCTACGGGACAAAGCATCCGCTACAAAGTTATCCTTCCCACGCTTATATTTAACCACATAAGGAAATGACTCAATGAACTCACTCCACCTAGCATGTCTACGACTCAATTTGTTTTGGCCCTTTAAGTGCTTTAGGGACTCATGATCAGAGTGAATAATGAATTCTCTAGAGTATAAATAATGGCTCCAATTTTCCAAAGCACGTACTAAGGCATAAAGTTCTTTGTCATAGGTGGAATAATTTAAAGAAGCACCACTTAATTTCTCAGAAAAATATGCAATAGGTTGCTTCTTTTGTAACAATACAACTCCTATACCTATGCCAGACTGCGTCACATTCAATCTCAAAAGTGTATAAGAGACATCTGGCAAAAGTAAAAGAGGTCCAACGTAGAGGTCCAAACTTGTTTCCTGAAGAACGAGCTTTGTTAGCTTCTCCCTATCTACCGAACGTCGTGTTCTTCTTGATAACCTCAGTTAGCGGGGCATTATGGTGCTAAAGTCCTTCACGAACCTCTTATGCACATCTAGATGTGTATAAGAGACTACGCACCAAACCTCTGCCTCTCTTTTACCAGTCCTTGATAGCAGCAACCTTGGACTCGTCCACTTGGATACCCCTAGAGGAAACAACAAACCCAAGAAACACAACACTTTCCAAAGAAAAGTGGCATTTCTTAAAGTTAGCATACAACTTTTCTTGTCGTAAAACAAGCAAAACAGCACGAACATGTTCAATATGCTCATTAAAGCTTTTACTGTAAATCAAAATATCATCAAAATAGACAACGACAAATTTACCAATGAAAGCTCTAAGAACATGATTCATAAGCCTCATGAATGTGCTCGGTGCATTAGTGAGACCAAACGGCATGACTAACCCCTCATACAAACCATGTTTGGTTTTGAAAGCGATTTTCCATTCATCACCTTCTCTCATCCTAATGCGGTATCCACTTTTAAATCTATCTTAGTGTAAATGCTGGATCTATGTAACTCATCAAGCATGTCATCAAGACGGGGAATAGGATGGCGATACTTTACCGTGATTTTATTGACGGCGCGGCTATCCATGCACATCCTCCATGAACCATCAGGTTTAGTTACTAGTATTGTAGGCACAGCACACGGGCTCATACTTTCTCTTACACGGCCTTGACTAACTAGTTCTTTGACTTGCTGTTGAATCTCTTTAGTCTCCTCAGGACTAGTTCTATAAGCAGGACGATTGGGCACTTGCCTTGACTCATATCCGAAAGGTTAAGCCTAAAGGAGGCAAACCAGAGGGTATGTCTTCGGGAAAGACATCACTAAACTCCTACAAGAGAACTTTAAACATACTTGGCAGAGAATCATCTAGGTCAGTGGTAGAGAAATAAACGATCCTTATACACAAGCAAGACCATAGACAAATTACACTTCTGTACTTCTTTAAGTTGCAGGGTTAATTTTCCATCTTCTTTCACTTTAGACTTAGCAAACTCCCTTTCATTAGTCTTCTTTGACCTAAGTTCGGCCAAAGCCTTGTTATGCTCATCAACATTCTTTTTAATTTGATTTTGCTCTTGAAGGACTTGTTGGGGAGGTAGAGGATGCAACACAATGGTTTTACCATCCTCTTCAAATCTAAGACAATTAGTATGACCATCATGCAGTGTTTTCCTATCAAATTGCCAAGGGCGTCCAAAAAGTAAATGACTTGCATTCATAGGGACGACACACAACACTTTGTCATTATATTTGCCTAGGTTAATTGAGACATGCACTTGCTTAGTTACTTTTAGTTCACCATTGTCATTTAACCATTGCAGTCTATAAGGTCTAGGGTGTTTAAACGTTGGCAAATTTAGCTTATCTACCATGTATTGTGAAGCTATGTTCACGAATTTACTTGTCCATCCATGCCAGTCTCATGGTATTCATTGTCTTCATCACTCAAATCAGGTCCTTCTAATGGTGGCATCTCATCTTCACTTTCACTCGTCCAATTGCCATCAGGGTGAGTGTATAAGACTTTCTTATTCGGGCATTGGGATGAAATGTGTCATCTTCCACCACATCAGAAACACTGAATGTCCTTTGAGCGGTTAGGGGCCGAGGTATTACCTTGGCTGGTTTGGGCCTGTCTCTTTACAGATCTAGATGTCCAGTCATTGACAGATCAAGAAGAGCTGATGAAACCTAGAAGGGATCCAGTCGAGAAAATGGAGATTTGAACTGGAAGTAGAGCTAGACTTGGATTTACCTCGGAGAGCCTTTTATACCTTGTTCCGCTAGCCCTTAGTCATATTCCAAGTACTCTCAGCAAGATCAACCACGTCCAGCAATCTCTTTGTTGAGGCCGTTGATGAATCTCTACATGGTGGTCTCTTCATCTTCATACAATGAGCTTTGCTCATTGCCATCTCCATCTCTCGAGCATACTCCTCCACAGTCAAATTCCCTTGTCGGAGAGATTGGAGCTTCCTTAGCTTCCCTGTGATAATGAGCAGGTACAAACCTCTTTCGAAGAAGGGGTTTGAGGTTAGTCTAACGAGTTATAGGGTATTCACCTATTCTACGTCGTTCTTTTATTTTAGATACCCACCAAGTCATAGCATAGTCAGAAAAGCAGGATACAGCCAACTTATATTTCTTTTCGTTTGAATAGTCATAACAATTAAACAAAAAGTAGTCTACTTTTTGTTCCCAGTTCAAGTATTCTTCAGGATCGGCTTTACCTTGGAACGTAGGCATGTTTGGTTTGAGAGAGCCAATTTGCGTGTCCCTCCCCCCTGGGTGGTGAATCCTCCCTTGGTTCTCGTCGAGGGTTATGCCTTGGAACTTGCTCTCTTCTTTGGATTTATCGTGGACCACGCCTCCTATCAAAAGACAAATTGGTTAATTCATCATAATCTAAATCATAATCAGACTCTCCTTTGTCTTCTTGAGTATTGGTTTGGCGTGTGGTCTCTCGATTTGGAGTAGTTGAAGTAGATGCTTGTGGTTTGCCTCGAAGTTGTTGAATTTCAAGACTCATAGTGGCAAACTTCTCATCAAAGTCCTCCATCTTATTTAAGATCCTTGCCATTACACTTTGCATAGCAGTTTCTTGCATCTCCTTGTAAGCTGGTGCACGTCCTTTTCCTGTGCCATAGTCAGAAAACAAAGACTAAAGAGAAGGGGTAAAAAAAAAGAAGGTTAGTGATAATCAATAATAGAGGGTTTCACTCTTTGGGGAGTAATGCACTCAAGTCCTCACTTTGGGTTTTATCACTCTTAATGATCTCACCTTACTCTTTGAAAATCTTAGAGTACGATGAACAGCCCGGTGACCAGTATGATGAACAGTATATGAACAGTGTGATGAACTTACAATTTGAGTTTTTGACCAAAATTCTAGCCAAAGCTCTGATACCACGGTGATACGGGTTGATGCCCAAGGTATGTAGAACTTGATCACAAAATGCTAAAGATCCCAACTTTATGATCGAAAAAAAAGGACGGCCTAGGGTTTATATACACAAGTGAAAGGTAGTTGTTAATAGACCTTCTTGATTAGCCACAAGGCAATCTTTTAACTATAAGCAAGGAATTGATCCAAAGCCTAATTGGCAGAAAATCTATACCTGGTGTTGGTTATACTGTCAAGTGCTCAATCTTGAATCCCCAACTAGATTCCTAGTCTAGACAAGACTAAAGAGAAATCTAAAATTCTAATTCACTCGTATGAGAGGAAAAAGAAAAACTGAAATCTTATTGCCAAAATTCATTCCTTCAATTGTATACAAGACCCCTCTATTTATAGTTGAGGGTGGAGGATTCTAGGACTAAATTATTCAATGTGGGATAGCTAGTTTTAATAGTTGGGTTGGATCCTACAGCCCATTAATTATAAGCCTTTAAACCCAATTCTTGTACACTTAACTAATGGCCGAAATACATGGCCCAAAAACAAATAATTACGTCTTGAAACCAGCCCAATTAAACACACTAACACTTAAAACAATTGGGCTCAAAATAAAAGACTAGAACAACTAAATAAAAGAATATTCCATGGCCGAAATAATGAGGCTAAATTTCGGCCCTTCAGCTTCTCATCCTAGGCTTGATCTTCAATGACTTGGACGTCCATTACTAAGAACATCTTAGACTCTTTAGTGGACTTCATCTCCAAAAGGTTTGTGAGCTCTTCTTGATCTTCAACAACTTCAACTAAGCCCAACATAGCTTTATTGAGGTTCTTAGCTCTTGATCTCGTAATTGGACCTTGTGGAACTTGAAGTGTGGATTCCGTGAGCCTATATCGAGCCTTTGTGGACAATTGATCACCATCAAGTCCTTGGGATGTATCATATGAGATCAAATTTCACAAGGTAAGAACATAAATATGTTTTTACATAGAATGGATTAAGAACCATCGGCTGGACCTATTCCTCGAAATTTAGAACTAATACATCATCTAATAGCATTTACACACGAATAGAGAAGTGAGGCCCATCAATCTTGCTATTACGAGTAAGGAAGAAGTTGCGATCGTTCGATATTGAGAGCCAAGAAATTGATAACTATTCTAGGTTATGAATCGCCAAAGGAGAACACATGATAAAATATTAGGGAGATAATGAAGAAACTAGAAAGGTGATCTAATCGACATACATGTTGAAAAGATAAGAATATCTAATAACGGATGATAAGCCCCTAATACGTGACTTAGTTAGACTAGATTGAGAACCATGTGTGGGTCCTATGCACAAAAGATTTAGATCAAATGAACAATCTAATCGCATTCGAAAGAGAACGGAGGCAACTATATTAGCTTAATAACCAAGGAAAAAGTACTAAGAAAGTCGACTAATCGTAATATATTTTGAGTCGGAAAAGGAGATACTATCGCGCAACTAGATTGAGAACTAATAAAGGAGAAGTAGTCGTATTAGATTTACAAAGAACCAAGAGCGGGTCGTAGTCATTAAAGATTTATAATTAAGAGTTAGCCAATCGTATATGAAAAAGAACAGAGAAATGAGTCCTATTAATTATGCCTGCACAATGATTACAGAAGAAATGGTAATACTACGATATTGAGAAGAAAGAAAGGGTCTAATCATACTATATTATGACACAGTAAAGTAGATCTCTTCGTACAGGATTAAGATGTACTCCTGTAATAGATTCCATTCATATCTGTCTCTTATACAGATCTAGATGTGTATTAGAGACTCTAAATCTGGTAACTCAAGATTTCTCAGTTAAAATGCGATTTGATTTGGCCAAATTAAGAACCATGAGTGATAACTATGCATAAAAGAATAAGAACTAAAATATAATATGATGGTTTTGATGAAATAAGTGAGAAATGAGACCAAGTATACGCGATTAATCAAAGTGAAGGAGTTGTACTCGTACGATATTGAGCCCTGGTAACTGAGAAAGGGGACAAATCGTAAAAGATTGAATTCTAATAACTGGGATCAAGTCGCATAAGATTAAGAAATAAGAGAGGAATTCTCAACAATGTACATCTAGAAACATAATAAGTTCTAAAACTCATGATAACAACGTAAAATGTGATTTAATTATGCTAGATTAAGAACCAAGAATCAGTTCAAATTGAAAAAGACTTTGAACAAAAGATGATTATCTAACCTTATTTGAAAAAGAACTGAGAAATGAAGCCAATTACACCTTGTATAATGACAAAGGAAGAAGTGATAATCGTATAATATTGAGAACTAAGAAATGCGACCAATCGAGCTATACAATGAACAACAAAAGGAGACACAACATGTGCAATTCATAGAACAAAGAAAAGGCGATTAGTGGTGTAAGATTATGAAATATGAGAGGAGTTCCAATCATAGCACATTTGGAAAAGATATGAGATCAAATTTCACAAGGTAAGAACATAAATATGTTTTAATAAAAGTCATGGATTAAGAACCATGCGGCTGGACCTATTCCTCGAAGATTTAGAACTAATACATCATCTAATAGCATTTGCACACGAATAGAGAAGTGAGGCCCATCAATCTTGCTTTACGAGTAAGGAAGAAGTTTCGATCGTTCGATATTGAGAGCCAAGAAATTGACTAACTGTTCTATGTTATGAATCGCAAAAGGAGAACACATGATAAAATATTACACCACTAATTAAGAAACTAGAAAGGTGATCTAATCGACATACATGTTGAAAAGATAAGAATATCTAATAAAGGATGATAAGCCCCTAATACGTGACTTAGTTAGACTAGATTGAGAACCATGTGCGGGACCTGTGCACAAAAGATTTAGATCAAATGAATGATCTAATCGCATTCGAAAGAGAACGGAGGCAACTATATTAGCTTAATAACCAAGGAAGAAGTACTAAGAAAGTCGACTAATCGTAATATATTTTGAGTCGGAAAAGGAGATACTATCAAGCAAGATTAGAGAACTAATAAAGGATAAGTAGTCGTATTAGATTTAAAAAGAACCAAGAACAGGTCGTAGTCATTAAAGATTTATAATTAAGAGTTAGCTAATCGTATAAGAAAAAAAACTGAGAAATGAGGCCTATTAATTATGCCTGCACAATGATTACAGAAAAAATGGTAATACTACGATATTGAGAAGAAAAAAGGGTCTAATCAGACTAGATGTTGGTGAAGTCCATAATTAAATGGAACTAAGAAAGGGGACAAATCGTAAAAAATTAAATACTATTAACTGGGATCAAGTCGCATGTCTCTAAGCACAAGAAAGGAGTTCTCATACAAAGTACATCTAGAAACATAATAAGTTCTAATAACTCATGATAAAAACGTAAAATGTGATTTAATTATGCTAGATTAAGAACCAAGAATCAGTTCAAATTGAAACAGACTTTGATCAAAAGATGATTATCTAACCTTATTTGAAAAAGAACTGAGTAATGAAGCCAATTACACCTTGTATAATGACAAAGGAAGAAGTGATAATCGTACAATATTGAGAACTAAGAAATGCGACTAATCGAGCTATACAATGAACAACAAAAGGAGACATAACATATGCAATTCACAGAACAAAGAAAGGAGATTAGTCGTGTAAGATTATGAAATATGAGAGGAGTTCCAATCATAGCACATTTGGAAAAGATATGAGATCAAATTTCACTAGGTAAGATCATAAATATGTTTTAATAACCGAATGGATTAAGAACCATGTGGCTGGACGTATTCCTTGAAGATTTAGAACTAATACATCATCTAATAGCATTTGCACACGAATAGAGAAATGAGGCCCATCATACTTGGTTTACGAGTATAGGAAGAGGTTGCGACGTTCTATATTGAGAGCCAAGAAATTGACTAACTGTTCTATGTTATGAATCGCAAAAGGAGAACACATGATAAAATATTAGGGAGATAATTAAGAAACTAGAAAGATGATCTAATTGACATACATGTTGAAAAGATAAGAATATCCAATAACGGATGATAAGCCCGTAATACGTAACTTAGTTAGACTGGATTGAGAACCAAGTGTGGGACCTGTGCATAAAAGATTTAGATCAAATGAATGATCTAATCGCATTCGAAAGAGAACGGAGGCAACTATATTAGCTCAATAACTAAGGAAGAAGTGTAATCGTAAGATATTGAGAACTAAGAAAGTCGACTAATCGTAATATACTGTGAGTCGCAAAAGGAGATACAACAATCAAACAAGATTAAGAACTAATAAATGAGAAGTAGTGGTATTAGATTTAAAAAGAACCAAGAGCGGGTCGTATTCATTAAAGATTTATAATTAAGACATTATCTAATCGTATAAGTAAAAGAGCTGAGAAATGAGGCCAATTAATTCTTTAATACTCCTTATATTCTTCTCTTATCTACTTTTCATTCTTAATCTTATATCTACTTTTGAGAAGAAAGAAAGGGTCTAATCGTACTATATTATGACACAGTAAAGGAGATCTAATCGTACAGGATTAAGAACTAACAAAGTAGATCGAGTCATATCAGATTAAGAAATAGAACAGGAGTTCTTATAAAAGTAAATCTCGTAACTCAAGATAAGAACTTAAAATGCGATTTGATTTGGCCAAATTAAGAACCGTGAGTGAAAACTATGCATAAAAGAAAAAGAGCTAAAATATAATATGATGGTTTTGAAGGAATAAGTGAGAAATGAGGCCAAGTATATACGTGCTTAATTACAGAGTGGAAGGAGTTGTACACGTACGATATTCAGAACTAAGAAAGGGGACAAATCGTACAAGATTAAATACTAATAACTGGGATCAAGTCGCATAAGATTAAGAAATAATGGATGTAGTTTGAATAGTTAGGAGACCTCTCAAGGGACCTCGAAGACCATATGGCAATTGAACTATTTTAACTAGTCATTCCAAACTTTTCAACTTTTCCAAAGAAAATGAGTTCAAATGCCAACAAAATGTTTAAAATAACCAAGTGTTAACCATCATCAAAAAGGTTTTTCAAAAACAAGTTCATTCATTTAAAATATACTGTTGCTCAAATCAAAAGGATTACAACATTTTTCAACCATTTCGACGAGGTCATATGGAAATAGAAGATAATTAGGAGTCTACCTAATGTGCACATGTCACACAAATGGGAGTATTACTCTATCAAGGAGTGAGTAGCATGATATCAATTATGGGTATTTTAAACATTTCCTAGTCGACTTGTCGGTATTCCGTGCCTTAAAACGTAATTCCTAATGGCTTAATTTGGAGTTACAACATGGGTAAACGTCGGAATGCCAAGTTTAAATAACTCGGTCATATGATAGTGCAAGTCATTTGTCATCATCGAGTACCTAATCAATCAATTTTCCTTCCAAAATTCACTATGCAAATATTTACATTCATGAAAAGAAACCATTCCAACGCTAGTAAATAACACCCCCGAACTTGTCATTTTATTCAAGTGATTAATACAACTCATCCTACCGCTCACCCAAAATAGAACAAACGCATAATAATCTGCTAGAAAGTTTAAAAATGAAAGACTAGGCAATGATTTTGAATTACACATGAACAATCAAAAAGCTAAAATAAAAGATGAACAACATACTAGGCAGGTGAAATGTAAATGCAACCCATTAAGCACAAATTGAACTTAAAAACAAGAGTCCTACCATTTAATTATGGACTTCACCAACATTGAGCACAACACAAATCAAGACCAAGCAATGAGCAAATTTAAACACACAAGTAGATCATAAAAATGCAATTTCCAATTAATCATGAATCCCAAAAATTGATTTTTCTTCAACAACCAATCATAGTTATACTAAGGAAGGGTCCTCAGGGATTCACGGGTTCAAACAATTTAAAGAAAAAGAAAAGCACATATAAGGGTAACAAGGTTTAACACAACGAAAAGGTTATCTAATTGCCCAACTCATCCCCCCAAGCTTAGTTTCAAACATAATCGGCTTCAAAAGGACATTCAATCACAAAGACTACTATTAATCCAAATCAAGCATTCATATGATTTCCTCAAAATAAGCTCAAATATTTAGCACGTGAAGTGTATCAACAACTAGAATATCCATAATCAGAAGATAAAACCAAGTCCAAATCAACCAATAAATCATGTGCATCATTCACAAATCACAACAAGTCATATATTGTCATCACCATTCTCACTAACAACCGTATTTGTCCAAGAGATTCCAACAAATCATTTTCCAATAACACAACACAACTCTAAGAAATAAAGCACAAGGCTAAGCCTTTATTACCAACGAGATATTTAAACTAAAGCAGGTAAAGTAAAGACAGCATAATAAAGAAAAATGAAAGAACTACTTCCTCAACACCAAGGAAGCTTCCCAAGGATATAGTAATCCCTGTTGATTTCGCACCATTGTTGAGTCCTCCGAAGTCTCCAATGAAATGAACTTCAGCATATGTAGGTTGTGCCTCCTTGGCCCTCTCTAGAATGTATCCTTCTTCTTCTACTACTCTAAGAACCGGCTCTTTCTCCACAAACACCCCAAATAGAACCTCTTTTATTGTAATCGGGACAAAAGTACACTCATGCAAGGGGAAAGTTGGTAATATCTACATAAGCATTGGGTGTTTCAATTGTTGCAACTTCAACTTCAGGAGGCTCTTGAGAACCGGTTTCTTGCAAGCCATTTTCAATTTGTTCTTCTGGAAACGGTTCTTCATCTATTGGTAGAGGTGTTGGAATACATTGTTCTTCACCATCTTTGCTATTCCTTGAATCTCGGCAAGTCGGTCTCGTAACCGATTGTTGGATGTGGCTTGCTCTTCACGGAGTCTGTCTATTTCTGTTTGAAATGGAGAAAGTTTTCTCGTTCTTTGGCCATCATTTCTCGAAATAGAGCCCTTTCATCTAGAAGTTGGGCTATTTTTCCTCGAAATTCTTTAATTTGCATCCACTTGTCCATCCTTCTTACGTTTTCACTTTCTTGAGTTGTTTGGTGAAGGAAATATGACTCCAAATTGATAATATTAAGGCTCTTGTGATGGAGGGAAAGAGTAGGAATTTTCTTGATAGCTCTCATAAGGATATGGATGGCTACACCATCCCATTTGATAATTTTGTTGGCTCTCATAAGCTTATTGATGGCTAGACCATCCCACATGATAATCTAAGGGGAAAGGAGAGTAACCATAACAGAGGTTAGACTGTATTAGTACCAAGTAAACCTTGTGGGTGTGTACTCAAAATATTTGGGGATTAAATACTTCAATCGTAAGGTCTGAGACGACCCAGAAAGCACTTGATCATATTATGATCAACTTTGTAAGCCTACTTGGGTATTGAGTATTTACTTGTAAGAACTGAATCAATATTTGCAAATCCGGCAAAAAAATTCAGTAAAATTTTTCTTACATTGAACCATTTGTATATGTGTGGATGGTAACCTATAGATTTTATCTGGATTCATTCGGTCCTTTTGATTCTTGCTCGAGCCGGATGATGAAAAATTATCATGTCCGGTTCCTTCGGGGATGGATCTATAAGAATTCACCTATCCCAATAACAAAAAAACCTGACTTGAATGATCCTGTATTAAGAGCTAAATTGGCTAAAGGTATGGGTCATAATTATTACGGAGAGCCTGCATGGCCCAACAATCTTTTATATATTTTTCCAGTAGTAATTCTAGGTACTATTGCATGTAATGTAGGCTTAGCGGTTCTAGAACCATCAATGATTGGTGAACCGACAGATCTATTTGCAACTCCTTTAAATACAAGCGACAACTGTCTTTTTGATTGGTACTGCAGTTGCCCTTTGGTTGGGTATTGGTGCAACATTACCTATTGATAAATCCCTAACTTTAGGTCTTTTTTAATTCAATTGTGGAATATGTGTATCTAGGGAATAGTCGCTTCAAAGTGAATTCTCCCCAGATACACATATTCAATTCTAAATCTATATAGAATATATGAATTGTATTAAATATTCAAAACCTATTTTCATCTTAAAAAAAAAAACCGAAAGAAATTCAATAGATTTAAAACTTATTTTTTAGTAAATAAATTATCAAATATTTTTTTCTAGAATCCCCAATATCATTTTACATCTTCTATGCGAAAATGTTCAATTTTCATAAGATCTTCTTGACTGTTATTCAAAAGGTCCAATAATGTATATATATTGGACCTTTTGAGGCAATTATAGATCCTTGGGGGCAACTCTGATTGGTCAATAAAAATCGATTTTAATACTATAGCAGATAATTTTTCTGAGTTTATCCAATTTAGACTGAAAGGTAAAAGGGGATAAAGGAACCGCGTGTTGATTGTTCTCTAAATGTGAGTTTTCTTCTTCCATATGTAAAAATGGAAGAAATAAATCAATCAAATTCCGGGAGGCTTCATGTATCTCTTTAGAGTTAAACTTCTGTTTGTCCATATTTCGAGAAATAATATCTCTTGTTTTTCATTCCCATTCCCATAAGAATGAATAATATAATTCGCATTTCAAACAGGCATGAATACAACATCTATATGATAACTTCCATCTTAAAAGTTCTATGGCGTTTTTATGAGATATCCGCGATTTCTTTTGATTTCTAATCCAATACACAAATCGATTTTACCACCTGGTTCCATCAAGCTAGCTATATGTTGTGTATTATCAATGATTTCTACATAAGGTGGTAAGACGATATCTTGAGCAGTTACATAGCTAGGACCCCTGAGACAAATAGATGCGTCACAAGTTCCATATAGATTACTTCTGAATATAATATCTTTCAAATTCATTAAGATTTCATGTACCGATTCTTGAATACCCGCTATGGTAGAATATTCGTGTGAGACTTTCTCAGATTTTACACGTGTGATACATGGTCCTTCTATTTCTCCAAGTAAAGCTCTTTGCATCGCAATGCCTATTGTGTCGGCTTGACCTTTCATAAGTGGAGACAGAATAAAACGTCCATAATAAAGACGTTCTTATGCATTCTTGATTCAACACACTTCCACCGTAGTGTCCGAGTAGATACTTGATGTGTATAAGAACCATAATAATAATATTTGCATTAGATCATTGAATCATTTATACTCATGTTTTTCTTGAAAGTCACACACTTCAATACACATCAGATGTGTATAAGATACTAGACAGAAGGATACATTCTAGAGCAAGGCACATCCAACAGGCGGTTACTCTTACCGACTGCCGAGATTCAAGCTAATAGCTTATACACAACAACAATGTATACGAGACCGACTTGCCGAGACCGACTATTGCTGTCTCTTATACACATCTAGATGTGTATAAGAGAAAGAGGCGATTTAAGATAAGGAATGAGTGATATGAAAATAATAGCTTCTGTTCGTAAAAGTTTGTGAAGAATGACGGCTAAATCTTATGGAAACTCTAGATGTGTATAGTTAGAGATATGGATATATCCATTTCATGTTAAAACAGATTCCTTATTTTTTTGTGTATCGCTTGCTTTAGCAGGGTTGAGTCTGATTAGCCCTGTCTTTGTTTTTGTCTCGGGTTGGAACAAATTACTATAATTCGTCCTTGCCACGGATTAGCCGTCATTCTTCACAAATTTTACGAACAGAAGCTCTTATTTTCATATTTGTCATTCCTTATCTTAAATCTGAATCTACTTCTTGGAAGATAATAAGTTACTTTAGATTTTGCGTCTTGAATCGTATTCTCGCGAAAGGAATGTTTAAGTTAAAAAATCACTTAATCCTTCGAATCCTTGTTGCGGAGTCGATAAATTATGCGTCCTTCGGTTGAATCATACTAGGACTTACTTCAATTTTGACCCTATCTCCTAGTAGTATCCGTATAAAACTGCGTCGGATCTTTCCTGAAACATAACCTAGAATTAGATCTTCATTATCTAAACGAACCCGGAACATGCCATTGGGAATTGAATCGATAATTAAACCTTCATGAATCCATTTTTGTTCTTTCATTCCAGGTAAAGCCCCCTTGAAGTATCAACTAATGGAGATAGAAGATTAATGGAGGAACAATATTAGACAACTCGTCCCTTTTCTTTTTTTTTTTACAATTACAAATAGTAAGTTTCAAATCCAATTTGTATATTAAAAAGATTACCATACATAACACAAAATTTCTCCACCGATTCCTTCTAGTCGAGCCTCCCGGTTTGTTATTATACCTCGAGAAGTAGAAATAATTACAATCCCCATTCTGCCTAAAATTCAAGGAATTCGTTGAGAGTTAGAATAAATTCGTAGACCAGGTCGACTGATCCGTTTTAAATTTAAAATATTTCTATAGGGTCTTTTCCTATTCCTTCTATGTCGCAGCATTAAAACCAACAAATATTTGTTGGTTTCTCGATGTTTTCTTACGTTTTCTATAAAACGTTCTCATAAAAGTATTTTAACAAGGGATTTTCGGCAATATTAGTAGATGTTATTCGAACTACTCTTTTTTTATCCATATCAGCATTTCGTATAGAGGTTATTATCTCAGCAATAGTGTCCCTACCCATGATAAGGAACTAAAATTGTTGACTCCAAATTTGATATAATCAACATGTCTTTCTTTTTTTTACTTATTTGTTTGTTTATGAATAATTAATAAAGGTATATACGTGAGATACAATCTATTTATTAATCTATTTCTTTCAAATACCCCACTATAAACATATCACGATCTTGGTTTATAATACCTCGAGAGCTAATGAAACTATTTTAGTAAAATGTAATTGTCTCAACTCCCGGGCGGTCGCACCAAAAATTTGAGTTCCTTTGCGATTTCTTTCTTGATCAATAACAACTGCAGCATTGTCATCATATCATATTATCATACCATTGTCACGTTTGAGTTCTTTCTGTACGCACAACTACAACTCTGACCACTTTTGATCTTTCTAGGGGCATATTTGGTACTCTTCTTTTATCACAGCAATAATAACGTCACCAATATGAGCATATCGACGATTGCTAGCTCCTATGATTCGAATACACATCAATTCTCGAGCCCTGCTGTGATCGTTACATATTTTAAATAGGCTCTGAGGTTGAATCATATCATTTTGTAATATATTCTTTCAATGCAAAAGACGAAGAAAAAAAAGAAATATTTTTTGTCTAAAATAAAAAAATTTGCAATTTCCCAAGACCCATATCTCTTGGTTCTACTTTAATTTATCCTTTATCCCAAAATAATGAATTGAGTTCGTATAGGCATTTTTGATGCTGCTATTGAAATTGCCGTTCTNGCTATATTTTCATTACTCGCCCATTTCATAAAGTATTCGACCTGGTTTAACAATAGCTGCCCAATATTCGAGGACCCTTTCCCGAGCCCATACGTGTTTCGACGGGTCTTACTATAACCGGTTTGTCCGGAAATATACGTACCCATATTTTTACCACCACAACTTACATTTCGTGTCATTGCCCGTCGACCTGCTTTTATTTGTCTAGCTGTGATCCAAGCAAGTTCAAGTGCCTGAAGAGTATATTTACCAAAACATATATGATTTCCTCGATAAGATATTCCTTTCATATTCTTCCTCTATGTTGTTTACGAAATCTGGTTCTTTTGGGGTTATAATTGATGGTTCTTTCTTAATTCCATCTCTACTACAAAACCAGACATGAGAATTTCTTCTCTTCTAGCTCCTCGCGAATATGAATAAAAGGATTCAAAAATAAAAAATATTTAATTTGAGGTAAGATAGAATTTTAATTAATTAATAAAATAGACATGTATTTATTTAATACATTGAATCGTGAGATTCTTTGAGATTTCATCTAATCTATTAGTAATTTGTGTATCTTGTTTGAATAGATAATTAAACACTTTCTATTTTCGAAATCCTATTGTTATTTTTTTTATAAATTGTTTTTCAAATTTAGCAATCCAAAAAAAGAAAGTTTTCGCGGGCAAATATTTACTCTTCTATTTCAATTTCCATTTTAGGATTGTCTCGTGACTTCTAGAATGGATGAATTGATCTCTGGTTCGAAATGAAACTCTATTCTTTAATTGTTCGGCTATATATTCTTGTGGCAAGAATATTAGGGTTTCCATAAGGTTTTGCAAGTTTTGTGATGGCAATGTTAAGTTTTCGATTCACACAATTAAATTCTTTTTGTAGAGTCATCTGTAGTTCTTCGATTCCTCGCGGTCAATTTTCCAGTAATGACTTGGGGAATCCCATAAAAATGATCACCTGGATCAGATTGATTCTTTTTTGAACCTGTGCAATGCCCTCTACCCCATAGTATATTTTCGCATTCTTTTGTACATAATTCTTAATACAATTTCTTATTTTTTGATCCTCTTGTAGACCCTCAGAATAATTTTTTGGTTGTGCAAACCAAAGAGAATGATGACCTTGGGTTGTACCAAGTCTGAAACCAAGTGGATTTATTTTTTGTCCCATACTCCTCCACTATTATACATATCATGATACACTATAGCTGTATGTTTATTTTTCCATTTAGACAGTTAACAAATTTATCTCTACATATTCATCATCTAAAGATATATCTTTCATTACAATAGTTATATGGCTGGTAGGTCTTTTTATCAGATAACTACGCCCCCGAGCCCGGGGTTTAAATTCCCTCGTTGACTTCAGCTTTACTATTCAAGAAATTGACCTCGTTGGAACCCATATTGTAACTAGCATTTGCTGCTGCAGAATAAACTAATTTTAAAATGGGATAACATGCTCGATAGGGCATGAGCTCTAGTATCATAAGTGTTTCTTCATAGGAACGTCCACGAATTTGATCAATTACTCTTCGTGCTTTATCAGACATAGATATATGTTGAGCTAAAGCATATACTTCTATTTTTTTTTCATTTTTAGCATAAAGTTGCCTCCTATTAATGAATTTTCATAAGCATTTTTTTATATTTAATATTAACGACGAGATTTATTATCGCTTTTTGCATGTCCTCGGAAATTTAAAGTTTGCGCAAATTCTCCCAATTTGTGGCCTACCATACGATCTGTTATATAAATAGGCACATGTTCCTTACCATTACGGATAGCAATGGTATGTCCGATCAGGTTGTGGGTATAATGATAGATGCCCGGGACCAAGTTACTCAATTAAGATAGTTTTATTCTTTTACACAGTTTATTAAATTTTTTTTAATAAGTGGTTGGCCACAAAAGGATTTTTTTTTAGTGAACGTGTCACAGTTTACTCCTTTTTTTTTTTTTGTAAAGACGAGAGGAAAATTCTCTTATACACATTCTAGATGTGTATAAGAGAATCAGGTGTGATATTCCGAATCCTTTTCGACTTCTTCTTCCAAGTGCGGATAACCCCAAGGGGTTGTGGGTTTTTCTACCAATTGGGGCTCTCCTTCCCCACCCCCATGGGGATGGTCTATAGGGTTCCTAACTACTCCTCTTACTACGGGACGCTTACCTAGCCAACGCTAGATGTGTATAAGAGACAGGCGTGTTACGGTCCCGTTTTTGGGGCGTGACAGAACGATTGTTGAGCAGTTTTGGATATCAAACGGACCTCCGAAGGTAATTTTAATGTGGCGATTTCCTCTTTTACATACATGACAACATATAAGATCGTATAATGAAGTACCCCATGGGTCTGTATATATGAATCCAAATCTGCTCGAATGACTCATGTTATGATCTTCTACATCCTAGGTCTTCCCGTTCCGTCATCTAGCTTATGTTCTTCATGTAGCATTCAGACCGAATGACTCTATGAAATTACGTCATACTTCCACATATTATGGGTAACGTAGGAGACATCTCTATTTTTTCAAGCTTTAGAATTACCACCGCTTAGCTTTCAATTTGCCTCGACCATCAAATTATACACATCTAGACCCGTCCTCCTCTCTTTGAAAGATTCATCTATAATGGATCTAAATATATCTCTTCTCACCATCCCCATAGTGTATGAGACAAATGTATGCATTTCGATTAGGGTCGTATTCTATGGTTACGATTCTACCATATATGTCTTTTTCATTTCGTCGAAAATCTATTTTATGGTATAGAAGCTTATGACCTCCCCTTCTATGCCCTGCTGTAATGATTCCTCTGGCACTGTATTACGACCTTTACCACAACGATGCTGTCCATAGATCAAATTGTTTCGTGATTGGATTTCACTTGACTGTCTACGGTTCCATTGCGTGTGCTCGGGGTAGAAGTTTTGTATAAATGTATCACCATGCTATTAAGTATTTTGATTTAAGTTCTTTTCTTTCTAAGAGGTGGAATAGAATAACCCGGTTGAAGCGTAATGATCATACGTCTGTAATGCATTGTATGTCCCATAATAGGTCCCATTCTTCTACCCTTTCCCGGAAGTCGATGACTATTCATAGCTATTACCTTATGTACAAAAAGAGTTTGACCCAATGCTTTATTTCTGTCCTAGTTGATCCCGATTTGACATTAAATCCTGTGATTTTTCCCAATAAACGAATACTTTTGTCTGTAAATACTGTATAAGAGATTCCATCCATAAATCTTGATTTCTTCCCTATGAGTTCTAGTCTCAATAAGAATGCTAGTTCTTACTGTTCATATATTATGATATGAATATATGCATGATAAATAGGAATTGAACCTACGAATTCGCCAATTATGAGTTGGGCGCTTTAACCATTCAGCCATGGATGCTTAGCGGGGATCCTCGTACATGGTGAATAACCAAATTCCAATTGAAATGAAATCTTTAGGATAAATCAATGCAATTTAGGAGGAATCAATGAAAGGACATCAATTCAAATCCTGGATTTTCGAATTGAGAGAGATCAAGAATTCTCACTATTTCTTAGATTCATGGACCCAATTCAATTCAGTGGGATCTTTCATTCACATTTTTTTCCACCAAGAACGTTTTATAAAACTCTTTGACCCAAGAATTTGAAGTATCCTACTCCGTAGGAATACACCCTGGTTCAATAAGCAATCGACATTTCACGACCAAGGGTGTAATACTCTTTGTAGTAGCGGTCCTTATATAGGTGGTGGAGGAAATGGATCGGAAAAAAGAAGGATTCTAGAATTAACATATCTAATGAAACTGCCACTGGAATTCAGATCTTATTCAAAGAGAAAGATATCAAATATCTGGAGTTTCTCTTTGTATATTATATGGATGATCCGACCCGCAAGGACCGTAATTGAGAATTGTTTGATCGTCTTTCTCTGAGGAAGAGGTGAAATACAATCAACTTGAATTCGAGATCGCTGTTAGAGGTGTTCCAGAAACATTGCGATTTCTTATCTCATGTCTGCTTTTCGTGAAAAAATACCAATTGACATGGAGGGTTTCTTCAAACAACAAGGGCTGGGTCAACTATTCAATCAAATGATATTGAACATGTTTCCCATCTATTCTCGAGAAACAAGTGGGCTATTTCTTTGCAAAATTGTGCTCAATTTCATATGTGGCAATTCCGCAAAGATCTCTTCATTAGTTGGGGGAAGAATGCGCACGAATCGGATTTTTTGAGCAACGCATCGAGAATTAATTTGATTTGGTTAGACAATGTGTGGTTGGTAAACAAGGATCGGTTTTTTAGCAAGGTACGGATGTGTATCAAGAGATATTCAATATGATTCCACAAGATCAAGTTTCGTTCAAGTAACGGATTCTAGCCAACTAAAAGGATCACCCCCAACTAATCCA